>CAJRST010000002.1:1861125-1899088 GCA_907169785.1 Menidia menidia
GGGGGGGGGGGGGGGGGGGGGGGGGGTGGGCATGTCTCACTCTCATCAGTCAGAGCGATGCCCATCCCGTGGCATCCTTTGTCACCATGATGAACTCACACTGTCTGTATTCTGCTCGCCTTGTTACTAATGCACACACACAGGAGAGTGACGCACACATTTATGACAAACACACACACACACACATACACACACAGTGCAATCCTATTCAGAGCGGTATTTTGCGTTACTAACCCTACCCAACAGCTTGTCCTGACTTCGGATACGGGAGCATTATCTAGATTAGAGCCACAACTTGCTATAATTTCTATGCAAATGCTTTGCGTGGCACCGACTCGCATGAAAAAGTAACGGCGTACCGTTTTGTGTTGAAAATAACCCCGCAATTATTTTTGTGGTCACCGAACAATTTCCAAATCGATCAATAGGTTTGCATGCAGTTGCATGCAGGGTTCTGTGTCTCCCGTTTTGGGGAAAGCGTTGCTGTGTGTTTCCACATTTTTTTTACGGGTGCCAAGACATTTAGCTTAAAAATATTCAAATGATGTCTCATTTGATGGCTGTAGTTGTCTGAGTTAATTTTCCAGGACAAACTGAGCTGTAATATCAGTTACAACTGATCTGATTTTCTATCATTGAAGTAAAACAGCACAATGGGACTTTTGTAAAGAAAAAAAAAGACGCTTTTGGCCGCTCCTCTCTGGACTTAACTCTGTGAGGTTTGCTCTGCTGGTAGGCCTTCTCTGACACTATTCGTTGAGGAAAACTTTTCATGCATGAATGCGATCACATGCCAGTAAATTTCGATTGTTTGCCTGCACTTTTCCAAACGTCTGACATCAACAACTTCAAAGATTTTTGGCATAAAATAACCCAGAAAAATGCCATTTGGTGCATCAGGTTACAGAGAGAGCCCCCGCGTCCTGAATTTGGCTCCGTTAGGGTTAGTTGACACAATTCTCGAGTGCATTTTTCTTAAAGCGCACACACAGATGCAGGAATAGGATGCCAGCACTTCGTGAGCCAATCGGGGTCTTCGTTACTCCGTCAGGTACGCAGGATGCATTTATTTCCACACCTACATGCACACTGACAGTGATAAAAGCAACATATGGTAAACACACACACACACACACACGCTCACGCTCATTTGACAGCTGTGCATAGTCAAAAATAGACTTATGGTAAACCCCCCCCGCCGGCACGTACACCAACAATGGAGACAGTGATGCCACATAATTCTTTGCTAGGACATAAATACCTCATGACACAGACCCTCACACACTTGTTGTACTTCACACCCGTACACACACACACTTCCTGCCTCTCCCATCTTCTCCCGTCTTCTTCTCTGGTTCATTAAAGCCACGCTGACAAACAGCGACATACGCCGAGCCACAGATGTTCACGTTGAGACGTTGTGTAAAACGGAATGCTAACGGGTGCCACGTACAAAATGCAAGTGACGCTATCCTCTTGTTTTGTTTTTTTTGTCTCCGCAGTACTACGAAATGTCCTACGGGCTCAACATCGAGATGCACAAACAGGTAGGAAACGCCTGTTTTCCCCGTTCTTCCTGTTATCGGCTCGTTGCTGGGGCATTCAAAGGCTGTACCTCAGTGCTCAGGTGTTTTTTTCTCAGTCACTGTGTGGATGTTGTAATTGTTACAATTGATGAGCGCGTGTTTGTGTTGGTTTAGCATTTATTAGCTAAATGTAACACTGGACACATTTTTTTGAGTTTTGAGTTTGATTTTGAGTTCTTTTTTTGGGGCATAAGAAAGACTAAGTAAGAAGAAATTATTTAAACTGTAAGAAAATCAGATTTTTTAATTTTTTTTTCAATGCTTAGTAGTCAATATACCATCTTACCTTTGTCTGACGTATGGAAATAATATCATAATATCATACAAGAAAGGAAAATTCTTCTTTCTTCGTCTTCTTTTTTTAAATTATTGCTTAAACACTGTCTATTTGGTTCTAAGAAACTAACTTTGGAAACCTTTTTTCAAAGAATGCACCTCACAATGCAGACAGAGTTACTGGGAAGTGTTTGGGATATACAGTGGGGGAAATAAGTATTTGACCCCTCGCTGATTTTGCAGGTTTGCCCACTTACAAAGAATGCAACGATGTATAACTTTAATCATATGTACATTCTAACAGTGAAAGACAGAATCCCAAAGAAAATCACATCATATGAATTTATAAAAATTGATAACCATCTGATGAGGAAAAATAAGCATTCTTTGTAAGTGGGCAAACCTGCAAAATCAGCAAGGGGTCAAATACTTATTTCCTCCACTGTATATGTTATAACAGGCCGATGTGAGTAACCAGGTTAACTTAGCATGTAAGATTCCCGTTGTATGAAAAAGCCCCCTGGTTCTCCTCCAGTGATGTCAAAACCAAACACAAGCCGGAGTGTAGCGTAGAAGGTCGTGGAGAATCCCGTCAGTTTCCCCCCTCTTGTCTCCCAGATCAGGCATAAGAATGACGGCGTTTGTCAAATTAGAGGAGTGTGCAGCCTCAGAAGCTAGTGGCCGCTTGTCAATTCCAATATTAAGTTACCATCTGGCTCACGTGATGGAAGAGAACGATAGTCAGACCGAGAGAAAAAAGGGAAACGTGGAACCTGTTAGGACTGACGGAGCCCCATGCAGATAGACAGAATCATTATCCAGCTGAGTGGCATTTCCTTTAAGGTGACTGCCTGTGCCTCCCTCCTTCGATCTTTGCATCCATCTGTCTGTCATGCTAACTGACTCTCTTCGGTGGAGTCGCATGCCCTCGTGGAGGACAAAACAAGAGGTGGAGGGGGGTTATTTTCCACATTTTACAATGATCTCTCGGTGTGCACCTTCAGAAAAGCGGCTGGCAGGGTTTGAAGCGGCCTGTGAAACGCCCCCAAATGAGAGACTCCGCACTTTCACCTCATAATCATTGTGTCATTTAGCTATCAAGGTAATTACAGCACGTAGAAATCAAACAGTGGGTTTCTGTCCAAACAGAGAGTGCTGGCTGCGTAGATCTTTAGATTCGTCTGCTGAGTTAAGTCGCGCGCTTTTTGAAGTTTGGTCAGAGGAAATAGGAGGAGTGACGCTTTTCATTTTTCATTTTACGTTCAGGTGACACTGCATCGCATTCTGATAAAATATTAAAGCTCAGAAATTTGTTTTGGAGATTGGACCGGGGTTCTAGATCCTTTCCCAGCTGTCATTGGCTGAAAGTAGACACACATTATGGATTGAGAGGAATTAGGATTTACTAGTTTATACATTCTGCATCTCTGAATGTACACAGTTCAAATAGGACTTTGTAAATAGGCAAAATATTTTACATTTGAGCTGAAAGTAACAACAAAAGACAAATATTGCGATCAAGGAAACTTCTGTACTGTAATACTGTAACTCTACAACTTATTCTAATTAAAATAGATCACCTGTTTTGAGAAGAAGGTGGTTCAAACTCTGGCAAAATGGAAGGGGTCTAATATTAAAAAAGATTTTTGCTAAAAAAAACAACCCAAAAACTAAACCTGTCTTTGATCTGATGGTTGGATTAAAGAAACAAAGACATGAAAAATGGTGCCTATAACTTGTATATCAAGCTACGCATTCGGTTGGGATAAAAAAAAGAACTAAAAATGTTTCTTTTGAAGGGCATAAGAGGAGGCCATGTCTAATTTTTCTTGCAACAGCTCTAAAATCGCATGAAACGCATTAAACAAAACAATACCCGAGGCTTGATATCACATTATCAGCCTTCCATCAGTTTGGGTCCCAGATTTGTTCTGATTCAATGCTTTTTTTTTTAACTTAAACTTGAAGCTGATACATTTAAATTAGAATCAGAATCAGAAGTACTTTAATAATCCCAGAGGGAAAATATGTGACACATTATGTGACAGCAGTCTTAAAGCTCCGGATCATTCAGCAAGAAGACTGATGTTGAAGGAAACTTGATTTCAAATCATCCAAATTCATCTTTAAGAAACATTCTATAAAGCCCCTTTAAAGGGAACTTGATGTTGGAATGGCTTCTTTGACACTAAACAAATTTTTGAGCTTTACTTTTATCACAAGAGGAAGAAACTATGACTGTGCAGGAGGGGAACAGATAGAGAGACACGGAGGGAGGAAGATGTTTTCCAGCAAAGCCAGGCAGAATTGGACTGTCAGCTCTTGTCGCCGAATAGAAGAAAAGGACTCGGGTGCTGGCTTCACCTCTAAGAGACGGAGAGAGCAGAGCTGAGGGGATGACAGAGGGAAGGAGGCCAAGTGAGGCGTGAGCGTGGAAAATGGGAAGAAATGGAGAGAAACTGTAGTGGGGGTGACATTATGAGACCAAAGAGCTAAATTCAGGCGAATCGGAGTGTAGAAAAAAGAAAAGGAAACAGAAAGGAAGAAGCTGATTGATCTGGGTAACCAAAAAGACCTAGCTGAGGACATTTGAGGAAGAGGAAGAGAAGAAGAAATATTCCTCCGTACAAAGGGGACTGAAAAAAGAATGTCTGGGAAAAAGGGAACAAGAAGAGTAGAAAGAAAACTGAGTAAGAATCTCCCAGTGAGGCAGACACAAAATAAAAAGCATCACAGAAATAAAAGCAAAACAGAAGCCGAGACAAAATTAAACGAGGGAGGTGGTGAGTGAGTTATTAAGATAAAAGTTTTTTAAAAAAGGCGAGAAAAAAAAAGTAAAAAAGAAAGAATGTTATTAGCAAGAGGACAGTGCATTTAGGCAAGCTGTTGGAAAATAAGTAGTTCAAAATGGGAATACTTTGTTTGGTTTAAAAAAAGACTAATAAGTAATGCAAGAAATGGAAAGCCTAGTACAGAAAAGACATCTCAGAGAGAGAGAGAGAACGAGACAGAGAAACTGAAAATGACGGAGTGGATGAGAGGGAAAATGGGCGACAGAGATTAATTGAACGGATGAAAGAGAAGAGGGTAAACAGGAAGGATAGAGCCTTAGCAGAGACAGATAAAGACCTCATAGAGCAGATGAAGGGGAAAGGAGATGGAGATGAAAATGAGAGCCAAGAAAAGAAAAGCAATGGAGGGAAAAGGAAAGAGGAGGGGGCAGAAAGAAGGGAGACACGCAGACAGAGAGAGACATCAAGGGAGGGAGGGAGGCTTTGAGCTGCAGAGAGAAATAATGAATCATGAATAGATTTAACAGTATCTGCTCTTATTTCCTCTCCTCCTCCTCCGTGGCCCCCCCTCCAGCTTCTCCTAACATCCTGTTGAGATCACTGTATATAGCCTTGCTCTCCTCTCGGCCTCGTTCTCCCGCGCGCTCTGTCATTATCAGTGGCGGGGGCCATCTCATGTCCTGGCATTAATTGAGCTGTAACAGTCATCTCTTGCCTCCTCAGCCTTCCTCCGAAGCGCTCTGGATTCTTTTTTTTTTTATCTCCAGCCCCCTTTTTGTACGGATACGGTGACCCGCATGCGGGCACGCGTCACATGATCTCAATTTGTGTTAATTTCCGTCATCATATCGTATATTTATTTAAAGTGACTCCCCAGGATCAACGTGGGAGGCTATAAGAGCTTCGCACTACTCTCCATGGTTGTTCGACTTTCACTGAGATGACACTTTTTGGGCGGTGCGCTCCTTGGATGTGTCCCCATGGTAACCCTAACCCCATAAAAACCCCTACCCCCATAATGTGAAGTAGCAGTTCACAGTGGATACGACCGATGTGACGTTTTACAGTTGTGATAGGAGCGAGGTTCGTTTTAGTTCAAGGCTAATGAACGCAGTAAGCTGATGACGGGAGAGGAAGCTTCGTCGGGCGTGTGTGTGTGTGTGTGTGTGTGTGTGTGTGTGTATGTGTCTAGATGCATAGGAGATGACAGCAGGCCCTCCGAAATAACTAACAGAAATGCAGCCATCCCCCTTTTTATTCAAACTCAGGACTAGTCCATTTTAGACCTGCTTCTGTGCCAGGTCCAGAACTCTTTTTTGAGGTTACATCGATCACCGCAGTAATTGTTTTAGCTTGGATCAAGATTGCCAAGACTTGAAAATGATTCTCTTTAAAGGATATTATGAAACATGAGGGGCCAAGACCTCTTACATTTGGCTAAAGCTCTGGGGGAAGAGCGGTTTTCTACAAAGTGGAAAGTTGGTGCTCCGAATCCTGGCTTCCTCCTGGTGTATCCATCTGTGTGTGTATGTGTGTGTGTGAGTGTGTGTGTAGAAAGTACTTGGTATATGACGTGCTGATTGAGTAAATTGGTGAAAGTGACATATAGTGTGGTCATCTACACTATAAAAAGTGCTATAAAAATAATTTCCAATTCCATTTATTGTTTGCAGGGTCTTCACTGCCTGATAAATGACAGGTTTTGCCTTTACCATGAAACCCTCAACTTTCAGAAGTTGGCCTTAATGGTCATTCAGCAGCCACAGCTATTAGATTCACAGATCCTTGAGCTCCAGTTGTGGCTACTTGTGGACGCCTTAGATTTCAGTTGAGTTATTTCTTATGAAGTTTTTCATCTATGAGGGCGAATAAAAATGTTTCTTCTTTTTTAATCTTTTTATACAGCTCCTGATCATCCAAAAAAGGGAGTTTTCAGTTATAATAGCAGTTGTGCGCTCTTTGGTAAATCTTAGTCATCTTGCCTTTACAGGCCAGGACAAATGGCTGTTTTACTTTTAAATTCTATGACGTTGGATGGTCATCCGGCTCTGACCCAACAGGTTCAACTAGCCAGTCCCTGAAAACATAAAGAGACACAAGGGTTAATATTTTCTAACAGCACTGGTAAACTAATTGACACAGAACTTTATAATGATCATTTAACACTTTATAATGATTTAACTGTGTGATATATATATATATATATATATATATATATATATATAAAACTACAAAAACACTAAACCTTAAAGAATTGATTTGTTTGCTAATCGATTACATACATGATGGATCACATTCACTTACTTGGTAGCTTAGAAATGTACCTTAGAATTGGAAATCCTTTGTTTTCCGCTGTGTTTTTCAATAGTCATTTTTGAGGCGACAACTATACGTCTTCCCAGTTTGGAGGTAAACTGATAGACGTGAGGAAATTTAGTGTGAAATGAAGTGTTTACCTGCGACTGGAATTTCATATGAAGCCGTGTCCCAGAAAATGATTCAACGACATAACTGCCTCGAATGTACACTGTTCAATCTTCTTCACCCTTTGAGGCTTCACTATACATGTTAGGAAACCAGCAATGGATGACGCACAGTAACGATAGCTAATCGAAATGGACATAACGGAGATGTTAATGTAAAACGAAAACAGAACTGTTGCTCATTTTTTTGGTGCTTTTATTCCACCTGTCAGTCGAACTTCCATACAGGAACTTTATCGAAACGCGCACTTGTTCCTTTCCGGGAAATCTGAGCCTCATCTTGCAAATTTCTTAGCGTTAAGGAAGCTCAGAGCCGTTATGGGAATCCATCGTGGAAATGACCTCGTGCCAGACGCCTTTTTAAATATCCTCCCTCACCGTCCACCATGCTGGCAGGCAGAAAGGTGGACGAGTCGGGGAGAGTTCAGCCAATTAGTGAAAGGTGTCAGTGTGTCCTTGAGTGGGATATCTCCCCCCCAACACCCCCCACCCCCTTTAGCTGTTGGCTAATTTCAAACCATTTAGTAAAATAACGTCACGATACAAAAAGCCTGAGGAGTAGCAGCAGGTGGTGGCAAACATAAACATCAAACCCCCCCTAAAAATAGCTATTATAGTGTTATTACGCGAGATATAGATCTTTAGGTTTACTACGCCCATAGATATTGAACCGGGGAGTCGGAGAGAGATAAAGAGAGCGCGCAGATCAGACAGGATATTATAGTGGACTGTGTTTGACAGTCAGGATGCTCTGCAGCAAAGCGTTTCCCCCGTGGACCGCTGTGGGCAGATGAAGCAGCCGGCTGTCCTTCCTTCCTGCTCCCTCCTTCCATTTCAAAGCCACACATAGAAGGCTGAAGGTGTGTGTGTGTGTGTGTGTGTGTTAAAAACAGCGAGTAGCCCAGACTATGAATTCGGTGAAGAAGAAGAGAGAAAAAAAAAACTGACATTGAAGAAGATTAAGACGGGGAGCACGCGGGAGGGAAAGAGTACATCTGCTGGTGTTCAGGAAGAAAAAAGATACAAAGAAGGAAGAGAAAAATGTGCGTTGCCAACGTTTTTTCCTCCCACATAATTAGCCTGAGATGGCTGGCCTTTATTATGCATGGCTTTGTGCACGAGTGCGTGCGCTCGAATCGGTGTGTTTGGCTGAAATTGTGACCTGAATCCTTGCCTCTTTTGGGAGAGATGTCTTCATTACAATTCGCTGCTTTGCTTTAAAAAAATTGAGCTTTTGCTCCCTTTCTGTTTTCTTTCTGTCTCTCAGTCCCACTGTTTCCTCGTCCTCTACCTCTTTTTGTTTGTTTTTTTCACCCCCACCACCCAATCTGCCCATAATCCTGTGATTTTCTTTTTTTTCTTTTTTCTTTTTTACAGCTAGTTTTATTTAAAGGGGCTGGATTAAGAGCACCCCACGCATGTAGGTCAACTGGAACAGGCGTTCGAGAGGGCAACGCACTTCAAAGGTGTTTGCCCGTGTTTGCCCGTGTTTGCTCGTGCGCTCTCTTATATGGGTGGTGCACGCGATCCCTCTCTGCCTGTAGTAGCATCTGCACTTAATCTGTGTAGTGTGCGTGCAATGTTGATGTGTCTCACTCTCCTCGCGCTGTTTGTGGTCGGGCAGTATATATGTGTGTGTGTGTGTGTGTGTGTGTGTGTGTGTGCTGTCGTTTACAACGGGGCTCCGTGTGAGTAATGGGGTGTAGAGATAGCAGGGTGATATCATCTTTTAGGAATGATGGGATGTAAGTAAAGAGAAAGAAAAAGTGACAGAGGAAAGATAAACACGGTACGAGAAAGAGAAGGGAGGAATAAAATCCCAGGGAGCTAACGTTTTAGTGCCATAGCTTTTAACTGTGGTGAAGAAGTTTAGATTAGCTGTTTTAGCTTATCCATGTGCATACCTTCATATCAAGTCGAGGTTCAAATGATTAGCTTTCTATGAAATTTCAAGTAAAAAAACAACAAAAAACTCAAGTGCTGTTGAACAGATTGATGAGTTTTTCAATACAGCATTTTTAAACTAAATTCACAGAACCCACAAATGACCAGGGTCAAAATTATTAGCCAAGCTGATGCTAATAGTCAGTTGTGTGTTTTTTCTTTCCGGATAACAGCTAGCAGTCGTTTGGTTGTAGTTTTTACGAAGCTTTATTCTAGTCTTTGGCATATCTCCTGAGGAATCCCGGTCCTTTCTTATTTAGCCAATCCCTCCCGCTCCTCCGGGTTTGACGGCGTTTTAGCACGAGATTCCCAGCTCCGGACGCACTGAGGCATCCCCAAAGTGTGATATTCCCACCGATGTTTAACTGTGTGGATGGTGTTATTTTGGGTTTTATGACTCTCCCAGGGCATGTGGTGGTTAGCACTGTTGCCTCCCAGCAAGAAGGTTCTGGGTTCGAGTCCCAGGGTAACCAGTACCTTTCTGGGTGGAGTCTGCATGTTCTCCCTGTGTCTGTGGGTTCTCTCCGGGTTCTCCGGCTTCCTCCCACAGTCCAAAAACCTGCATATTAGGTTGACTGGACAATGCAAATTGCCCTTAGGAGTGAGTGTGAGTGTGCCTGTTTGTTGATCCTTGTGTGTCTCTGTGTGGCCCTGGGATGGACTGGCGGAGTGTCCAGGCCTTTTGCCCTGTGACCACTGGGATAGGTTCCAGTTCTCCCCGCGACCGCATCAGGGAATAAGCGGTAATGATAATGGATGGATGGATGGATGGATGGATGCCTCTCCCTTCTTTCTCCAAACATAAACAATGTCTTAATGGCCAAAGAGCACATGTATTGCATATATATATATATATGAAATATATATGTATGTATTGCATATATATATATGCAATACATGTGCTCTTTGGCCATTAAGACATTGTTTAAGTTGCTCCATAGTATTCATAAATGCTATGGAGGCGAAGCACAGATCTATATACACTAAAGTGACGTCCCTTCATGTCTGTTCACTGTGTGTGTTTCATGTGTATCACTATGTTTTGGTGTCCTTGAACCTGAATATGAGTGTCTGTTGGTCTATGCTTTTAGCTGCATTGATTTTGTACGTATAAATGTGTGTTTGGGCACGAAGAGGAGCTGTCTGTGTTTTTTTTTTATTTGGTTTTGTTTTTTTGCTGTGTTTCTGCTGTCTGTCTTGTATTGGTTCTGCATTGAAAGTGGAATTGGGTGTTTGTCTTTGTGTGTTTATGTTGGAGGAAGTGTGCATGGTTTCACGCAGGGAGGCTTCTTGATCTGTGTTTTTGTGTGTGTTTGTGTGTGTGTGTGTGTGTGTCTGTGTGTGTCCTCCTCTGCTCTGTTTTGGTTGTTTTTTTGTGTGTGTGTGTACCCCTCTGCTTAGAGAGCCTGTGCCCAACTGTTTGGAGTGGCTTTTGTGTGCACACTTGTGAGTTTAATTTCACGTGTGCAAAATTCTGAGAATGCATGTACGTGTGTGTGTGTGTTTGTGTGTGTGGGCCTCTGAGTGTTTTTGTAAATGCGTGTGTGCTGGGCTGCTTTTCTTTCCTCTCCCTTTTTTTTCCCCTTTTCCATCTCTGTTTCTCTTCCTCTCCTTCCAGAATAGAGGGGCCATCCATCAGAGGCAAGGGGGATAGAGGAAGGGAGGGTGAGGAAGGGGAGGAGGAGGAGGAGGAGGTGTGGAGGAGAGATACTGGCTCCGTGCCAAGGAAGAGGAGCTGGCACGCTGCCTAGAGGAGAGAAAGGGAGATTACACAGGAGGAAAAAGAGGGCTGAGCGAGAAAAAGACAGGATGGAGAAGCAGGGCAGAGAGATGCAGCAAGAAGGAAAAAGAAATGAGAGGGTGAGGAGGAGGGCAGAGAGAACAGAAGAGGAAGGCCAAGTGCACTGAGGGAACACAGAGTAAGAGGATGCAGGGAAAAAAAAAACAAAGACAGGGATACTATGGAAGACCAAAATGAGCCAGCCAAATAGAAATACAGGGCTGAGGCATGGAGAATAATCGGAAACAGAGGAGGAGGAGGGGGATCCTGAAAGAGAGGAAGAAGGGATGGTTATTCCCATTGAGCAGCTCCTTGTCTGCAAACCCAATCAGTGGTGGATTAGTACGTCACCGGGCTACAAATATTTACTTGGGTGTTCACAAAGGAGGCGCGCAGACCTATTTGACAGCCCAATTTGAAGCCCAGAGCCTGTGAAGGATTGATAGATGCACGTCATTGGCCAAAGTCACCCCTCTGAGTTATTACTTTTTTCTATTTAAAAAAAAAAGGGGACACACTGAAGGTTACCTTCTTCACAGACCAGATAAATAAAAATGTGTCACGAGGTGATATTTGATTTGTATCTGTTTGTTTTTCTTAAAAAACAGACAAATAGCCTCCTGCTGGCCATTTGGAAGAATACAGCTTCAAGGCCCTTTGGCTTTAGCTTGCAAACACAATGAATAGGCCTTTTTTTGTCTACAGTCGATGGAATCACTCTGGCCTGATATTAGCAGTGTTCAGAATCATGCATAAGGACTCATAAAAAACATGGCTTTGCTATTACAGGCATGTTCCAGTAAGTTGTTTAGTTCAATGGGTTACAACATAGCTATTAACTGTGGAATGAGTGGATCAGCTTGTGTTTGTTGGTCCAAATGAATGTTTTTGTGCGTTTGAAGTGGCATCTGTTTGCAGATGTGCCTCATACAGCACTCCTTTGTAGGTTCACGAACTCATTCGAGAGTCAACTTAAAGTCGTACACATCATTTCAATTTCAAGTACCTCACCTCAGTTTCAACTTCTGTTTCTTTAAGCCCTCTTCCTGAAAAGAGCCCGGTTCAGGTTTTTGTTTATCAAACTACTTACAAAGAAGCCGTAATGCAGATGTGATGAAGTCATGTGAAAGGAGTTCTTACTTTGTTGGTTGTAAGAGGTTGCTCTTTATGTGAGATGTTCGGCATGCAGAGAACAAGCTTTGTGCGATAGAAAATTGGGAAACGGAAGGAAATTGACCTTTAAGTTTGGGTTATCCGTGAAATTCTGGATTCTAGAAGGTAAAGAGGTCAGAATAAGCACTTTTTATGTCATTATGAGACCATTTTTATGACTTATGTGAGCATAAAGTAATTTTTTTAACTCATTGACTGCCAGCCATTTTCAGAACAGAGTCCCATACTGCCAGAGTTTTTTGAGCATTTTGACTGATTTTTTAAGAGCCACAGAACAGTTTGTGCTATGACTATGTAAACACCGAACACACCAAAAGAAAGAGTAGACTCTTTTCTTTCATCGGGAAAAAAAAATTGTTTCTACCTTATTCCGTTCTTGCTCTACTTGCGTCTCACTGGCGACATGTTCTCTCATAGCGAACCATTGGGTTTTTCTTATTTGCCTACAGTGTATGCTCATCTCCCATCAAAAGTGGCACTGCCACCTAGAGGGTCAATTTGTTACTACATACTCTGTCTAGAAGCCTGATATTTACGGACAAGCTTTAGCAGATCGTCCCCCAAGCCACTCGTGTTGAAAAACATAAAAGACGTCTATAGACGTCTTTGGCAGTCAACGGTTGTATTTGAATTGACGTCTATAGACGTCTTTGGCAGCCAATGAGTTATCCTATGAGCCTCATGTACCAATTTTTTGGCTATGAAATACGTTACCTTTCAGATTCTCTAAAGCGCTTCCCTCAGCCGTTGCTCGTTTTTGACAAGGTTCAAGAATATTTGATACGGTCAGAACTGGAGCGAGGAAGGCTGACCATTGGCAATTTTTGTTTAAAGTAATTAGTGCGAGCGTGAGGGTCTCGCACGGGCAGGCGGCGAGCTGGCGCGCTGGGCCGTGGTGGGACTCGGAGGCTGGCACAGCTGGCACTGGGCACCATCTCCCTCCTCCCGTTGCCAACCTCTACCCACGCTCATCGCATTCAGATTCACCCAGCTTGGCAAGACCAACGCGACCGCCGTCTCCCCACCGTCACGCTGGTGAAAACCAAACACAATGCTGCGCTTTCACCAGGCGGCGATTCCCCCCTTTTGTTCCAGCTGAAGATCGCTTTCACGTTAAGAGTGAAAAGCATTTACTCCGGTTCCATTTCTTGTCTTCATCGGGAATCTTACAAACTGGCCGGTGTGGGTACAGCTCCACAACAACATCGGGTCTTGTCATTTGTTGGAAAACAACTGGGGGAGAGGGGGGGCAGCTTATAGCACAATAACACCCTTTCTAATGAAACATGTTTTCCTTTTTTTTTTTTTTCTTTTTTTTTTTTTTTACATTAATCAGACTCACAATTTTCTGGATCATTGGTCTGAAAAAAATTCAAAATACATGGTCGGTGTTTGCCTTGTTTTACTTGCTTTCTTGCAACAGAATAAACCAGTTTTATTTACCCACCCCGTCTCAACTATCTGTTCTTCAGATAAGCATTTTGGGCTTTTTGAAGACAGCAGCAGGAGCGTGTTGGATTTGGGAGGTGGGGTAAACGTGTGGGTGGAGAGAGAAGCGACAGTAGTGAATAGTGAGTTTAAAAGCAAGTGAAAAGACTGAGATTTACAGCTCTTTTTGAAAAGCAGAACTCTCATCCGCTGAGTGGAATGTCGGTTCCGGAACTGTCCACGCTTCCTCTTTCTCTTTACTCAATGCAGGAGTAGACTGTCTAGTCAGGGAAGGGTTAATAGTTGTGTTTATCTTTGCATATTTCTGTCACGATACTTAATTAGAACAATGAATAGTCTGTTTGTTTATTTCAATACCCTTATGCTACAGCTCTCTGGAGTCAATCCTTTAACTTTGTCTTGTTCCCTCATTACCAACGAACCTGATTCATTTTAGAGCTAAATTTGTTAGCCAGTGTTTCCAAATGCATGTTCATGTATTTGGGTCCACTCAGAAAATTAAAAAAACCCAAACCATCTCAACCTCAAACTCAAATGTGTACTCTTACCCGCTTAAGTGTTTACCTACTCGATGCACGGACTGTGGTCATTTGTAGTGGCGATAAATGTCTATTAAAAAGATGGTGGGCCTAGAGTTAGCCTAAATTGCTCATTCAATTTGAGACTGTTTTCCTAATATTTCTCTGTATTTATCTGAACCAGTGGGCCACACATTCAAGGTCAGAGTTTTAAGTATTTACATTCGTGGGATTAACCTATTTGAACTGTTGCCATTGACAGCTAGAGGCTGCTATTCTAGCTAGCTAGTGACCCTGGATGGATGGATGGATGGATGGATGGATGAATTAACAAATTGGTCTCCAGCAATAATGGCATTACCATAGGAACACAAATTGACTGAAACATCATTTATCTGGACGGCGATTAGCTGTCATGTTTCCAGGCGTTTCTGAAGATTCGGCGACATTGTTTTCTGTGGGTAAAAGATAAGAAAATGATCCCTCCTAACAGTTACACAAACAAGTTTAATCCGATGTGCAAAACAAGACTGGAAGGTTCTGACGGGATTCCTTTAGAAAAGGAAAGAATAAGAATGTATAATGCTGAAATGTGAAGTTCCACCACTGATGGCTAAAATATGGTCTCCATTGTTTATTCATTCACAAATGTGGTATATTTTGACTGTTGTTACACTATTTAACTATTGATGGCACCACATACTATATATATATTCATAGATAGATAGATAGATAGATAGATAGATAGATAGATAGATAGATAGATAGATAGATAGATAGATAGATAGATAGATAGATAGATAGATAGATAGATAGAGTGGGGCAAACAGGTGTTGTACCTTAATCCTCTCCTTCAGGGGACAATAGTTACATGCTTAAAATTCCGTTCTCTTTGAGTCAATTCAGTTGTACTGCCCGGAAGGGAACTCAGCTTTACTTTGTTACTCTGCTTTTATCGTCTTTTTGAACAGCAGATATTTCATCACAGTTTCACTCTCTCCTTGGGATAAAACAGGAATAAATCTGTAACTCTCTCAACGTCTTAAGCTACGGTTAAATTTAATTTAATTGAACTTGGTAGTGTTTTTCCTCGCGGTTACGCGGCCGGGATTCATCGTCCTCTATTCCTCCACGATCAGATTCCATTTTTAGGTTGGCCTGAGATGCCTTCGGACTGGGAAAATGTCTCACAGAAAAAGTCTACTTGCATATGTAGATGGGGGAAGTGCTAATGTGTGTCATTTAGACCCTGACCGACTGGATTGACCACAGCCTTTGGTACAGACCATCCTTGTCCCGCTGTTGTCCTCCTCTATCTGGTCTACATTTCACCTCTTTATTTGTTAAATACCTGGAGGAAATTCTGCTTTTCCACTTGAATATTTATACTCCCTTTCTCCCCCCATTTTTCATCCTGGTCCTCTCTATCTCTTCCTCTTTCTCTCTGTATCTTTGTGTGTGTCACTATCCGTTTCCATGCCAGCTGGGAGCATTTCTTCCCCTAAGGTGTTTATTGACAAGTTCTCTCTCTTGCTTTTTTATCAACACATCCAGTCCTCCCTCCCTCCCTCCCTCCATCCCTCCATCCGGCCAGCCTTTGCCAGACCTCCCCGGCGACTGTGCTTGGGTTGGCTCAGGAATGAAACTTTGTTGTCGGTGACACCTGGCTCAGCTCAGAGTGCCTCAGCACAAAAAATAAATATTCCGAACGGTTTCGGGCTTTGTTAAACAGCAGCGGTGGAAAAAGATAAGAAATATCAGGACAAAGAGGAAATAGGAGGACGTGCGGGGGGACTCTTGCGACCGTTTACTCGAGTTGAGTTGAGTGGAACTGCAGTTCGCATTCTGAATGATAAGTTAAGACCCACATGACAAGTCACTACATTTTATTCTGACAGTTCTGTCTCAGAGAGAAGATTTGCATTTCTGTAGTTTTCCTTTATACCTTCTTTTCTTCTGCTTACAAAATGTATTATAATTAGCTTTGACCACATTATAAAAAACATAATCATAACAATGCATAAAACATATTGCATACTGTATGTAGATGATATTATAACTAAAACAGATACATGTAGTACCATTTTTCTGTAACTCAAAATAGTTAAGGTGGATTTCAGTGTCCCCCATAACACAATTTCAGCAAACCACCTTAAATAGTACCTTTAGTAGACAAGAAATCATAATGTTTTTATCATATAATACAATGGAGATTACCTTAATCTCAGTATTTGCCATGCAATATAACATATGGGAACTTGTCTTTCCCCCCTTAAAACTTTATCTCATACCATATGAGGTGAAAGTAGAAAAATTGTAAATCGGTCATTTAAAAGTCACTTGGTCAATTGTCCTGTTTCTCCCTCTCCATAAGATTTTTAATCAGATGGATATTTTAACATTTTGTGACAGTAATAAACTACGCTTTATGTTGTCATATTAAGTTTTATTTTAAGATGTTAAACTGGTCATTATTTGTATTGGTTTTCTTCCCTCGGATCCTTCCAGACTGGCCATGCGTAGGTTAGTTTAGAGATTCTTACATATGGTCAAACATTAGCGCTTTCTTGCTGTAGCTGAGTCAGGTCATCAGAATCAATCTGTGAGAGTTTCACAACCTGTTGTTTGGTCGAAAGCAATCTGGTGCAATTACAAAGACATAACCGGAGGGATTTTCACCGTATAAATCACGTGAAACGTTTGAATAGAGGAAAAGTCCTCAACATAAAGCTTATGCCACCCTTTGTGTCCCCTTAGGTTTTAGTTTTTAGCTGTCTTTTCTTCTCTTCAACTGATAATAAGCAAGTTTCTCAGGCTTTTTTTTTCAAATGTGTAACAATTTAGACTTAAGTCTAATCCTTTTTTATTCATGTCCCTATAGCTAGGCATTTTCAAAGGAATATGTTTGTTTGTTAATGTATAAAAAAGGCAGATGATTGGGTGTTTTGCAATACGCAACACTATAGAACCATTTAAAAAAGTAACTTCTTAGGACCTGCCAGCATTTAAAGATATATCATTTTTTAAATAATATTTTTATATCAGTGCAAGAAGCGTCGGGCCAAAAAAAATAGACCGGACACTGGTCCTGAGAGATGCTGCTGGCCCTTCAACGGATCCATCTACTGTTCACTGAAGCCTCATCAGAAATGGTCTCCAAGGAAGAATGGCTGTCAAGAAGCCATTTCTGTGGAAGGAAAACAGCGAGAAGGGGCCGAAGTATGTCAAATGACACCGGAACTGTACAGAAAATCAATGGAAACGGGTCTTACGGAGAGATGAATCCTCCACTGAGCTTGAACTCAACATTATTAAGGCAGTGTGGGATCATCTTGACAGAGAATGGAACAAAAGGCAGCAAATATCCAAAGTGGAGCTTTAATCTTTCAAGAAGACTGCAGCACTATTCCTGGAAAACCACCCACTATTCTTCATTCTTAGGATCCCAACTGCTATTGAGCGAAAGATGTGGTATCCTGGATAGATCACCAGTCCACCAAAAAGTCAGAAGAAAATAAAATGCAAACAAACAAGACGACTTGGCTGAGAGGGTTCAGATTGTTGATGGACAAATTTAGCCGTGCACAACGTTGACTTTCAAGTTCGGCCCAGTACACAAGCTAAAAGGAAACTCTTTATGTTTGCGTGTTGTGATAAATTAGATTAATTTGCTCCCTGTTTTCCTGATAAAAGAAATTAGGGATGACTTTTTACACACACACAGTACTGTAGGTCCTGTAATACGTTCAGAAGCAGCTGCTTGTGTGTGTATGATGGTTTATTCAGAAAATCTTAAGACTTGAGCATTTTCTTGTTCTATTTACCCTGAGCAGTGATCCCTTTGTTTTTGGAAGATACGAAAGCTTTCATGCGATCTTCAGACATAGACTTAGTTCACTCCAAAAAACAAACTAGATGCATTTAAAATGAGCTTTAACCTGACCACCTTGTACATCAATATTTTGTGGTTGTTTCATTAATTAAGACGCTATATATTCCTA
This sequence comes from Menidia menidia, assembly GCA_907169785.1. Taxonomy (NCBI): domain Eukaryota; kingdom Metazoa; phylum Chordata; class Actinopteri; order Atheriniformes; family Atherinopsidae; genus Menidia; species Menidia menidia. Next base: position 1,879,128 of record CAJRST010000002.1, read on the forward strand.
TATGTAATAATAGAATTGAATAAGTTATCCCACAGAGGGGATATTTAGTTTTTTTTAGAATATATGTAAACATATATATGTGTTTCAATTCTAAAAAAAGGTATAACCCTAACCCTGTATTTTTGTATTCTTGTGGGCACCATAGGCTCTCATCTTAGGCCCCGTCACTAACCCACTTATGCATACATGGATCTGTGTAAGATATGACAAGGCTGTGTCTGTGCATATAGCAGAGCTCCCGGGTGTGTGTGTGTGTGCGCGCATGCGTGTGTGTGTGTGTTTCAGAGTCGTTGTGCGATAGCGTACACACCTCTGTCAATCACCGCGCTGCCCTCTATTGCTTCCTTTACTGTCTCTCTCTCTCTCTTCCTCTCCAACATCTCCGAGTGGCACGGACATGTGCCGGCGAGGATGGAGGGATACCACGAGAAAGCGGGATGGTTTAGAGGGAGAAAGAACAAGCAAAATCCCGCCACGTCGCTGGTAAAGTGTGACAAGTAACAAGGAGGGAAAAACACTACTGAGAGCAGCTGATGATGATGCCGAGGGAGAAAATGGGCAGATGAGGAAAAGGAAAGGAACATAAATTATAATAGAGGGAAAGAAAAGGACATAGACAAATAGAAAGTAGAAAGATGACAGCAATCCAGACAAAGCGAACAAGCAAGGGGAGGGAGATAAGAGATGGAGGGGGGGGGGGATGGCAGGAAGAGGATGAATAGGGTAATAATGGCTCAGTGTGAGAGCTGTTGGAGAAGAGAGAGAGCGGCTGAGTGAAGAAGAGAACAAAATGAGGCTGAGGGCACTCAGACAGATAGAATTAGACACACTGCAGAGGTTCAATGTCCGCGAATTCACAAGACACAGCCAGAGTGTGTGTGCATGTGTTAGCGTGTGCTAATATAATGTGTGCGGGCACTGTACTGATAGGATGGCTTGTTTTGGTGTGTTTGAATGAAGTGATGGAGATGAAGTATTTCAGACAATGTCCACAATTTTTCAACCAACCAACCTTTTTTTTTGTTAAAGTACAAAAATAAATAAATAAATAAATAAAAACAAATATATATGTATATATATATCATATATAGAAAATATCATATATTAAAAAATATATAAAAATATATATATATATATATATTAAAAAAAAGAATATATATATATATATTTATTTATTTTATTTATTTATTTTTACGGATATATTTGGACAATATTCACAATTTTTTAACCAAAAAAATCCTTTTATTTTTTTTGTTAAAGGAAAAAATATATCCATATCTACACATACATATATTCAGACAATGTTCACAATTTTCTAACCCAAAAAAAAAAATCCTTTTTCTTTTTGTTTGAATTGTTTAAGGATTCTGTTGAACTATCTTAATTGTTTTTAGGAATGAACATGTAGGATGCTTTTTATAATGGTCGGCATGCCCTCCTGTATGTTTTTAGGCTTGAGGGGGAAAGGTGACGGACAGAGGAATGCTAAGGTGGATAAGGTTGTTTGAGCCTGAGTAAAAATAGCAAAATGACATGAGGGCTGGTGCTAAAACACGGACTCCGGTGTATTTTTCTTGTCTCGGTCTCTGAGAGGGAACGCTGACAGAGCCCGATCATTAAGACGGCGTTTGAACGCACCACAAGCCTAATGTGCTGTAAAGGTGCATCGCGTCCTCGGCGCTCATTGTGTAGTTATCACTTCACTTTGTGCGACGTGATTGTAAATCCACCTCTCTCTCTCTCTCTCTCTCTCTCCCCTTCTGCCTCCCTTTCCACAACAGGCAGAGATTGTCAAGCGTCTCAGTGCCATCTGTGCTCAGATCATCCCTTTCCTCTCTCAGGAGGTAAGTGTCACCACTGCCAGGCACACTCCTGGGCACACAAAATATGAGCAGGCATGAGGGGGGGACACGGCTATTAACACCTCAACAATATCGGCAAACAAAATGTGGCAATATCATTTGTAGCAGAGTAAGTTAAAAGGTGTAGATGTTAAACGCTGATTCTAATTTGTTGCCTAAATGCGCTAATTGGGACGACTCGTACACAAATTGGGCCGTATTTGAAGCCGGTTCATTGACAAAAGCACGGCTTATTAACTTTCTCTTGTCGATTAAGACAACAGAAAGCTCCTCCCATTTATTTTGCAGCCACCCCAGAGCAATTTTGGTCCAAAGAAAATGTAAAAAAGTCGCTGGGTGAAAATAAGTATAGGTCAGATGATCATAAAACTTAGCAATTGGATGTTTTACATGTAAGCAAACGCATCATTCTCCACCAGTGACTCTTAATTCAATGCTGGATGATAAGCCAGAATAATTTTAGCCCAAAATACATGGCTTCCCTCTATTCTTACAGTTGTCTTACAGTGAGACATTCTCTAAATGACTAGGTTGGATTAGACACGTTCACTGACTCTAGGAGAAATGGACTCTTTTGTTTTCCAGAACATTTAAATCCCATTATCATTATAGTTACTGTAATAATTCCTTAAAAGGACTCAGGGGGGCCACGTTATCTGCCGCTATCACCACTTCTGCATGTCCCCTCCTCTCCTGTTTCTTTATTAATTGCTCTTTGAAGCTGCTTTTCAGTCTCTGCCTCAAGATTTTGGTTAATGAAAGGAGCCGGGTTGCGGATCGTGGAATCGCAGCTCTGTCTTCGAGCAAATCGGATTCAAAGAAAGTAGACCTGTAGTAGTGCTTGCCCGGTTTAACTCTCTGGGATTTGAGCTTTTTTAACGCACGAACGTGGAGACTCCGCCCTGCCAACGCCTCTGTTTGCCTCTGATATTGACACTGGGCGTCGGTGTTTGGACGCCAGCTCTGTTGCACACGTGTGTGTTATCGGCGGTGCTTTGATTTATTCAAACAGGGCTGAGATTTTTGTTATTTGTAGGCGTGCGTAAATGGCAGTTTGTGTGCCCATGTGTGTGTAAAATTGTGGTTATTCAAAGCAAACATTCAGACTTTATATTAACTCATTGGCTGGCAAAGACGTCTATGGACGTCTTTTATGTTTTTCAACGAGAGTGGCTTGGGGGACGATCTGCTAAAGCTTGTCTGTAAATATCAGGCTTCTAGACAGAGTATGTACTAAAAAAATGACCCTCTAGGTGGCAGTGCCACTTTTGATGGGAGATGAGCATAGATTGTAGGCAAATAAAAAAGCGTAACGGTTCGCTATGAGAGAACATGTTGCCGGTGAGACGCAAGTCCAGGAAGAACGGAATAAGGTAGAAACTAAAACATTTTTCCTGATGAAAGAAAAGAGTCTACTCTTTCTTTTGGTGTGTTCGGTGTTTACATAGTCATAGCACAAACTATTCTGTGGCTCTTGAAAAATCAGTCAAAATGCTAAAAAAACTCTGGCAGTCAATGAGTTAAAAGAAAAAAGGTTTATCCATCGGGTAAAAGTACAGTACAGGACAGTCCAACCCAGGGCTGTGTTTGTCACCTCACTGTAACAGTGAATTTGTGTTTGTGCGTACAGTTTAAGCCGCTCGCTTAAGTTTGTGTGTTAATGTTTGTGTAGCACCAGCAACAGGTGGTCCAGGCGGTGGAGAGGGCCAAGCAGGTCACCATGGCCGAGCTCAACGCCATTATCGGGGTGAGTCACCTCCATCCATCCTCATAAACACACCCACACACACAGACACACACGCACACACTTCCAGGAAAAATGGTCGAATCGAGTGACTAATTCTTTGTTTTTCAAGCATCTCTCGAGGTGTTTACATTTTCCAACAAATACTTGAATTTTCGGGTGCGGCTTCAGTGGAGATTGATGAGCCTCAAGTTGAGACCGGTGTCGTTGTGCAATGATGGAAAATTTTAGCAGACTTTTGTTGATGACAAAAAAAAAAGTATTAATATACTTGATTCTTTCTTGCTTCTGAGTCAAAAGCAGACTATTAATCAGCCAATTAAAAGAAAGTGTTGTACTTATCAACTATTATGTTAACAGTTGATATTTTTTCTGATAATTTGACTGATCAGGCCAAAACTTTAGTGAATTTCCATGCTCTATTTTCTATAGGACAATACACCACAAACAAGGGCTCTTTAAGAAAAGTCTCTTTTTGTGAGTTTCTCTATATTTGTAACATATCTACAAATATATTTGTAACATTTTTACTTCATTTCTGAGATGAACAATTACATGCCAGCATAAATATTACTTAAAAATAAATAAATAAAATAATTAAATAAATATTGCTTAATTAAAAAAAAAAAAATAGTTCAACATGTTTTGTCCCAGCACCGTTGCCTCATAGTGAGACGGTTCCCGGTTCGAGTTCCCGGGGGAATTGGAACCTTTCTGTGTGGGGTTTGCATGCCCTCCCCCTGCCTATATGGGTTCTCTCCAGGGACCTTTTTAACCTAAGTGAAGTCCATTTTGGCTGAAATCTGTGTTATGTTGTGATGCATCAAACGCTGGAGCGAGAACACAGCCCGAGGAGGAAGACATGGAACAGTGAAAGATATGGGGGCCATTATCTCTGACTGAGGTTTTAGTTCTTTTCTTTTTTTTTCTTCAGCCTGCAGACTTGATCAAAGCCCACTTGCTGCCCAGTACACTCAGTGAGAGGGATCATTTTCCTCTTGAATGCCTCAGACCTGTGATAGCGTTCGAGCGATTAGGACTTCTAATGAACTCTTTGCATTTAAAAGCAAGAAAAGAGCTGTCAGAACGCCGGTCAGACCAATGCGAACGGATGCTAATCAGAGCTCATTTTGGAGAATTCAGAGCTAAAAGTTGTTTTAATTGTCCACCCGTGCTTACAGGTCCAACCATTTTGAACATTTTGGCACGTGCATGTTAACCCGATTCTTTAGCTGGAAACCTGAGAATATACCAGAACAAAAATAAAATTTATTGGACACAGTTAGGTATATCAGACAAAAACCCTGCATTATCTCTTTGGTTCGATCCGCCTCCTCAAAGAAGGACTGGACACAACCAAGTCCTGTTGGCTAGTTACCTCTGGGCATAAACAGGCCAGGTCCTAATTAATGCAAATGACTTTGGAATGTGGTAACAAATGGTGTGTGTGTGTGTTGACCTAAAGACGTGGATCTAATGCAACAGAAAAAGAAAAAGGGAGAAAAGAAAAGACTAAGGAGAGAGTATTTGGTCACAGCCATGGACTTCAACACAAAATATAGTTCTATACGAAAATAAAACAATCAGTAATTGACATAGCATACAATGCTAAAATGAGTAGTTATAGCCAAATTGTAACACAAACAAAAACAACACAACAGAACAACTTGGAATAGTGATTTGGGCGTTAGGCGTGTGTGCACGGTGTGGTGTCCCCGTGCGTTCCCCGGCAGGCAGTGGGGCTCCAGAGTGCTGTGGTAGATGGGGCTTTCCGCAGCTTGTCGGAGCACATTACACATTGATCACATTACAGTGTTCTTAAAGCCCTTTGTTCCTCCCGGCTCTGCAAACACCGTAGCCGCCGAGGTGTGTGCGTGCGTGCGCAATGCGCTACCTTGCACAAAACAACACATTATAAAGCTCCCCTCAGGATAACAGCATTTCTTTATGTGCAACGTCTCCTCTGTTCTCTTTTTTTATGATGTTTTCATTCTCCTTCGCACATGTTCCCATCCGCCGATCCATAATCTTTGATCATTTTCTGAATCCTACTCAGGTCGTGTCCTCATTTCTCCTGTCCTTTTTTGTGTGTTTTTTTTTTTTTTGGTCTTATCTTTGACTCTTTGTGCCGCACACTTTTCATCTTTTTTTTCTGCACTCGTCCACTTTCTCTATTGTCCTCGTTATTTATCTAGTTGTACTTCCCTTCTCACCGCTCCCATAATTTCTCACAGCTTCAGGTTATTGTTTGCTCTCTGACTCGAGCACTTTTTTCCCTCTTCTGTTATCCTCTTTGTGTCCTCCCCTGGCCTTTTTTCTGCCTCTCTCCCCTCTCCTGCCTTTCCTTCATATTAAATCCCACTTCCTCCTAATCCTTCCCTTTTCTTCAATTTATGTTCGTTCCTTTCATTTTATTTTTTATTTTTTGGCTCCATTTCTGTTCCCTTTCCTTTTTCTCGTGTATCCTGGTTCGATTGTCTTTTGTTCTACTTTCCATTTCCCTGTTTCTCATCTCTGGTGTCCCCACTCACCTTTTAATCGGCTCATCTCGTTCTCATCCTATCTACCCGGGTCTTAATATCCTATCACGTGTGGATTTAATTTCATTCGCCTTCTCCATCTCTCAAGTTTCTTTCAACCTCCCTCGTCCAGCCGCTGTGCTTCACTCCCCTGATTTCTCTCTTCTGGTTTGTTCTCGGTCGGTTTGGTTCTTCTAACCACCTGTTTTCCTGTTTGCGCTCCCTCTTTTCCCCCGTTCCCACCCGTCCCTGTGGCCGCAGCAGCAGCAGCTCCAGCACCTGTCTCACCACGCTCCGGGCATCCCCCTGACCCCGCACCCGTCCGGCCTGTCCCTGGGCGCCGGCGGCTCGGGGCTGCTGGCGCTGACCGGCGCCCTGGGCGTCTCGGCCCATCTCGCCTCCAAAGACGAGCGCAACCACCTCGACCCCGAGCATCTCAGAGGTACGGAGCAACGAGCGTCTTAACCCCAAAGAAAAGGATCAAATTATCATTTTAAACTGAGATTAATACTTGTTTCTACTTTCTTTGGACATTTCTATCTAAAAAAATAAGATTAAACATGAAATATCTCGGTAGTGCCAAAGTCCATTGCACACATATTACATCAGTGTTATTCTGTAGACAGAACCCGGGTCCATCATGGTTTATTTTGAGTCTACATACCGACTGAAAATATTTTGCTGTCAAGCAGACCCGTAGCTGTTGAACAGCTAAAAAACATACGTCAAGCCCAGACTGGAAAAACACGGCTTTCCAAACTAAACCTATTGATTTTCGCAGTTCTCGAATGCTCACAGTGTTGTTAAAAAGGAGATGATGCAACTCTGTGGTAAATATGCCCCTGCTGAGAGTTTTTCAGCTTACAGCTGGCATTGAGTTCCAAAAGAGTATATATAGATAATTTGCGGAATATTGTACTCATTGAAATTTTGAAAAGGTATTTGGAGCTCAATTACTTTTTTACAAGTTGTGCAAAAGTCTGGGTACACATTTGTGCTTTTTGTATGTGTTTAAATTGCATTTATGCCATGAATTTCATTGAATGTGGCAAGAAATGCGACAAATCATCTGTTTTCAGAAAGAAAACTCACATTTTGGACTTCGTTTGAGTGTTTTTCTTCATATTCGTGCCATAACTGGGACAGACGTATTAACGGTGCTTGTGTAAATGCAGAGGAAATGCTTTTTCTCCTCCCATGAACTTCCATTCACCCTGGATGGAATATCTTATCTGTGCGCTGAGTTTCAGGCTCTACGCCAACAGAGACCTCTCTGTAAATATACTGCTGAGAGCTAGCAACAGGAAGAAAAGGGAGAGCGGAAAGAGTGAGCCGTGTGTAGGCAATGTTTTCATATTGCCGTGTTAAAGAATCTATAGAATAGCCTCCGCATGTATGCAGCTCTTGTTCTTTAATATGAGAGCGGGGGAAAAAATTGAGCAGCAGGAGAAGACGGCCAGCTTTGTGTAGATGAGGAACAGAGAGAGAGGGCAAGACAGAAGGCAGAGCAGACTGGAATCTGGCACAATAGCGGGTCTGTGTCTTTATTAGAGAGAGGCCGGCGTAGTTGGGCTTAACCTTGGCTGACACAGGGCTTTTTGTTGTTATTATTACTATCTGCACTGACGTCAAACTCTCTCTTTTCTCGGCTCTGTTCTCTGGTTTTTCTCCACCCGAACCTGACCTAGAGGGAGCACCCAGCAGGGTGAGTAGCTCCCTGTGCACGTATCACACATCTATATATACAGGACTGTCTCAGAAAATTAGAATATGGTGATGAAGTTCTTTATTTTCTGTAATGCAATTACAAATCATGAAATGTCATACATTCTGGATTCATTACAAATCAACTGAAATATCGCAATCCTTTTATTGTTTTAACATAGCTGACTATGGCGTAAAGCTGAAGAAAACTCAAAAATTCGATATTCTAATATTTTGAGATAGGATATTTGGGTTTCTTAAGCTGTAAGCCATAATCAGCTATATTAAAACAATTAAATTCTTGCGATATTTCAGTTGATTTGTAATGAATCCAGAATGTATGACATTTCGTGTTTTTTAATTGCATTACAGAAAATAAAGAACTTTATCACAATATTCTAATTTTCTGAGACAGTCCTGTATATATACATAAATATATGTATTTCTTGTGCTTATGCCACAGTGATAAACTGAGGGGAAACTGTGAAAGACAGTAAAGTGGCCTCTAAAAAAAAAAAAGATGGCTGGAACTCTGCCGGGAGCATGACAGCTCAGCATCGGCACAATAGCTGCTCATCACCATCAACCTTGAGCTTCACAAGGTTTTTTTTCTCCGTGACACTATTGTGCTGGCGCTCTCCAGGCTCCACGGGGGTTGCATAAACGGAGGGGGAATACACGAGCAAAGCAACTGTTTGTTTGTCATCGCTACAAATCTTCCGGAATCTGGAAGATTAACCGAACAACTGAAGGGATGATAACCAAGTTAGCAGCTGAAGCTTTTACAAAGCGCCTCAGCGTTAATGGAAACGTGTTATTCACCCACATAAAATGATTTAAAATTGAAATAGTCAGTTTTATATCTGATGAAAGACCGAGTCGATGTTTCATAAACCCTTTCCAGCTCAAAGCCACCCGGTTGGGAATAAACGGTATAGAAAATCGATGGATGGATGCTCGACATGTTTTCAATATCCTAAAGACGGCTCATTCTCTACATAGATTGTACCAACTTAAACAAACTTGAAGCATATATAACTTAGTTTTCAGTTAAGCTGCCATTCGGATGATTTTTGCTTTTAAAGAAGCAAAAGAAAGACTAAAGAGAAAAAGAGAGAATATTCTACCATCTTTTTTTTTTCTGGAACATGAAATTGATTTACAACCACAGCTGTCCTTATTTTCCCTCCCCTCGCTCTATCTATCTACAACCAAACCCTTAGCATGATTTAGCTTTGAAACATAATGCTGATTGTTATGCACCAGTTCCTCTCGTGAGTGGATGATTTATGTCGAACTCAGTCGAGCATCGCAGCCTTTATGAAAGAAGGAAAACGAGAATAAAAACAGGTAGTTCGACCACAGTACCCAAAAGAGCCACACATGGATGAAAACAGGTTGACATTTGAATTAACTGGGGAGGTGACGATGGACCGCGATCAAAAAGAAGATGAAACACAATCGTAAAGGAAGCTGGTTTAAAGAGGCCTGCGTGGCTTATTCTCCCTTCTGTTGCACCTCTTCAATTCATTCTAAGCCCTACCTGTTGTGGCCGTCCTTACAGAGAGACCGAGAGTGACCAGTGGCCTGCACCAAACATCTTTCTCTCCCCTGAACCCCAAAAAATAACAGGACGCTTCCATTGGATTTCAGTGCTGAAAATTAAGACAGATCACGTTGTAATTACTACTTAGTTACCCAATAACAAGACTTTTTACACGAGGACTGACACGTCAAGGGGCAGATCACTAATTAGCTTTAAAGACGGTTATGTGGGTTGCTATGACGACAGGATGCCCTTACGTCCGCTGTGGGATGTGTTGGGTTCCATCCTGAGTGCTTTTGTTTAGTGTCGCCCGTTCTCCCCGCAGAGCAAGTCGGTGTCGTCGACGGACAGCCAGCCCCCCGAGGAGCGGCAGGGCCCGTCCGGGGGCTACTCCTCCTCGCAGGGGGGGGCCGAGGCCAAGAGGAGGCGCTGCGATGACAAAGAGTCCCTGCCGCCACACTCCTACGTACGTAGTCCGCGCGTCTTTGTGGATTATTTAGGCCAAACAGTACATTTACGGACGTTTTTTTTTGTCTCCAGGACCTCTCGAAAAGCTCAAAATCCCCAAATCCCATCCACCCATTGACACACTCTTATTATCTCCTGCCAAAAGATCCCCTTTAACATGAGGGAACAGGGGATTTGGAGCACAGAACAAGGCAATAAATTATCTTTTGGGTTTTTTTTGTATCTTGGGAGCTGGGACTAAGGCATTTGAAGTGGTCATTTTGTAATTATTTGGTCAGTTGTTCAATTCCTTATGTTCTCAGTCCATACTTTGAATTTCCTGGGGAAATTTCCACTTAACTCAATGAACAAATTGGAATAGCTTGAAAATGTACCTAATGAATGTCTGATCAAATTGGGCAAACGTGACTTTGAAAGTTGTTGAATCTTTTGATTACAAAAGCAATATATCATTGTCCGTTAACAGTCAAAAAGCGGCAGTAAATCTGAGAGCAGGGTAAAAAAAACTGTTTTAGGGGGAAGCAGAGCATGTCTTGATGAAAGCAGGGGACTTCAAGTGTGTTCAGAGTGTAGTCAAATATCGAAGCGTGAAACTGCTCTCTTAATGCTTTCAAATTGGCAAGAAACCCTCTTGATTAAGGATAATATTGAACCTTGAAACATTAATGATCCAAGCATAGAGAAAGTCATTCATAATAAATGCTATTAGCGCTGTCTACAAAAATGAGCAAAAAAAGCAATTTGTCTGTGTAAACAAACCAAAGATGGCACGAAGTCCTGCAGTTTTTTACATGCGGCCGTGAAACTATAGGCCACACAGGACGTTTTCGGCCCCCCCTCGCCAATTAGAGCGTTTTGGTTTAGATGGGTCCGGCGGGAAAGAGCCAGCAGCCGGAGGGTACGTGATGCCAGAGGGGAGAAAGCTGAGGCCGAGAGCTGTAATGAGTTAGATGGCTCTGTGTTTGCAGTCCCGAGCATTGATTGACACCAGGATTCTGTCTTTGCAAAAATCTTCTCCATTAGTGTCTGCCCGCCCATGTTTTACCTCTTGTTTATCTCTGCTCCCCTTTTAACAGTCGTATATCTGTGTCTTTTTTCCCCCTGTTCCTTCATTTCTCTGCATTTCCTTTTCTTGACTTGTTTTTCCTTCTTTTTTCTCTTCATTTTCATTCCATGTTCAACCTTCGTTTTTTTTGTCTCATTCCCTTTTGCTTTTTTTTTTTATTCCCCCTTCTACTCTCTGTGTGATTTTTCTCTCTCTACGCTGTTTGCGTTTTTTTGTTTTCCTTTTCTTTTCTTTTTTTTTTCCCGATCCACAAATAGGTTGATTGCATTGTTCTGTTTGGTTTTGCATAATTGGGCGGTGACGTCACCCGACTCTTATGTCAATAGGAATATCTAGCTTTGAGGGCATCAAAGGGGTTGCCATGGTGACTAAGTGCCATCGTTCTCACCCCCCTCTCTCCCAAAAAAAAGAGAGAGAGAGAAAAAAAGAGATTGCAAGATGGCAGACCGAAAATGGGCCGTTGATGTCGGAAAATGTGTGTCCACGTTGTCGTGGGAAAATGAAATATTGTCCATATGAGATGTTTGAGAATGTACAGTCCACAATCCATCAATGTTCAGTGTTGCATGGAGGAACGACAGCCAAAGGAAGCAGGGAGCAGGCAGCGATATCGACATATCGATCCGTGTGTGTGTGCACTCGCCTATCTGTGTGTGTCTCTGTTATTACACTTCTGTATTTACATGTCCGGGATTCCGTACGTCTGCGTAGGCGGTGGAGCGGCAAATCTTCCTCGACATTTCAGCCCTTTTTCATTTCCTCATGTCTTCTTTGCTCCTCAGGACAGCGATGGAGACAAGAGTGAAGACAATCTTGTGGTGGACGTCTCCAACGAGGTAAGTTTTACCGTTTCAGCATCCCCAAATCGTTTCCACGTGCGACTGAAACTGCTGGAAAACAGCAGAAAAAAACCTGTTCTGGTTGCTGGACCTTTCTGTTCGGAATCAAAAGCAGAAGAATCCACGCCTGAGTTGTACCATTACGATTTAGATGTCTCAGAAACCGAGTCGATATTATCTTCTGAGGCAGTAATTCAGTGGTAAAGATGAGTCACAGCTTCAAAAATGTCTTTAACAGGGGTGTTTTTTGTTTTTTTTTCCTTCCCCCCCTCTGCGCAGGATCTGTTTTTATTCCAAAAATATGAATACAAACGATGAGCTCATGCGACTCGCTGAATATTTTGTGGCCAAAGTAATTGTCGCCACCACACACAGTTTTGTGATCTCAGTTGGCAGCATGAGTGTTTTACCCTCAGTGTGATAAATATTTTTTGGGGGGGGGTCTAGTAGCAAGTCTAGTCTTATTACTAAGGTAATGTAGCTTCAAGTAAATCAAGTGATTCTGTGTTCTTTGCTGAAAATACAAAGAGAAACTCTCTACAGGTTACTCAGCATAATAAAAAACATCCATAATCTAACAGATCTCTTAAGAATTGTTTTCAATCAAAGGCTTTTTCATCTCCTGGACAATCGGGAAAAGTCTAGAGGGTCATTTATTTATTCATTATGTTTTTTGATATGAAAAAAGATGAAAAAACAACCAAAAAAGTAATATTATTACTACTAATAATACTCCAAATACATGAATTATGCAAGACTAGAATATATACGCATGTTATTTATTACCAATGCGACTCAGTTCCACACGTGTCTTCAAAGAGGAAGAGGAGGAGAGAGCTAATCCGCCCTGAAATGTGGATTCCACAGGGGAAATCACCATTTGATAACAGATCTTCGACAAAGGTCACGTGGTGACAGCGACGTCTTCAAAAGTTACAGATCAGATCGAAAGAAAAACATATTTTCGTCAGATCGTTTGAAAGTAGTCTACCCTCGCTGGAAATGTTGCAAAGGCTGGAAAGTATCAAAGTCTCCCTGCAGCGTCAAGAATGTCCTCATGTGTCAGCTAAACAGTTACATGTGGGATTCTTTGTTTTTTCTTTTTTTTTTCTCAAGTCGCAAGTTATATTCCAAAAAAAAAGGCTCTCTGCTTCTTTTGTGCTGGTGAATAAAGCATAGAGACAAGCCCTGGGAAGACAAGTGTCACCCAGGGGACTAACTCTGAGAGTCCTTGGTACATCTCCTCTTCTGGATAACACTATGCCCCCTCACTTCCAGTACTTTCTATCATCTGCCTTTACATGTGAATAAGTTTGGCTTTTCAGTGTTTTCGATTTGTATTTGTATTTCCAATGGAGGTGCAAATGCCAAAAACTCTGGTTTCAGTTCAATTCAATTCAATTCAATTTTATTTATATAGCGCCACATCACAAACAGAGCAAGTCAGACCCTACTCTGAAGTTATTTACAGAAACCCAACAATTCCCACCATGAGCAAGCACTAGGCGACACAGGCAAGGAAAAACTTAAACCTATAATGCCAAATGTATCATATTTTATTCATATGGTTTCTGAAGTCTTTTGGATCTGAGACTTTTTGCATCATTCAATGGTTAAAGCTTTGCTCAAACCCCTGTTGTACACATTCAGATATACCAGCGAGTAGAAGACTACACCAAAATATATTTTTGACATGTACGCTAATTTGATCAAAAATAATTTCTGTTTTCTTTTCTTCATATGTTGTTGAGGGACCAAAGAAAGACTTCAGACTAAAAAAATCTTCCTATTTTTCTTGGATCAGGCTTTAAAGGGTTAAATCGTATTCAGATGCTTTATTTAATTTTGTTCTCAGTCAGAGAGATGATCAGAATCTTGCCCCCCCCCCCCCACAGGCTGGCAAACATTTACATGTGAACATCAGGAGTTTGGGAATTAGTAGTGTTCCGATTTGAACAATTTGAGCACAATTGGACCCATCGGTTATGAGCAAAAAAACAGCTCAGCACGCCCCCAAGTTTCCTCCTGTCGTTTTTTTTTTTTTTTTTTTCTTGGCTTGCTCTCACGCTTCTGATTATGTCCACGTGTGCACATCTGTCAAACGTGAAACGAGTTAGCAGGTAAGCAGCTCGTTCGGCTTCCCGCTGCAGTTTCCTTGTAAATAGGGAGAACTCTTGTGTAAGCTTATTATCAGCTGCCATTGTTTGAGCTTTTTTTGTTTTTTTGCGAACCCTGCTCATATATATATACACACACACACACACGTACACACACGTGCGCCCACCAACTGATGCTGCACACGCATTTACGAACACTTTACCCATCATCTATTATACGCCTCATCCGTGTGTATTTTTGTGCTCCGTCTACACTCTTGAAACCTCCATTCTTCCGTGTCTCCACTTCTTCCTTTTGGTTTGCATTCCTTTTTCTCACAGCTGTCACAGCGCTCCGCCCCCTCCACCCTCTCCTCATTAGATAACTGCAGTCTGCCTCGTTTAATATATGCAAAGCCGTTTATGCCCCTGGAATGTTTTTAGTTCTTTAAATACTTCACGCTGCGTTCCAAAACAAGTTTCATCCAAAGCCCTCTGTAGTTTGATATCGCGCACAAAAGCAGAACTGGTCTCCTGTGCCGCTCGGAAACTGGTACAAGAAGAAAAAAAAGAAGAAGAAAAGAAAAGAATTGACAAATGTTGATAAAGAGAGAATAAAAAAGGAGAAAGCGCCGTTTGTGTGTCAGATGTAAATGCGTGTGTTTAAATGTGGATTGCATACATAGAGTCTTTTCCCTGGCAGGGAAATGTGTGATGTAAGTGTGTGTGCTTACTTCTTTCTGTGTGTGTTTGTGTGTGTTTGTGTGAGCACAAGCAATAAAATGGCCCTGCTGATCGCCGTGACCCAGAGGGAAGTGCTTACCCCAGCACAAAAGCATCGGTAGCAGCACCGTTATCTCCGGGTCCCCCAAAGCCCCCACCGTCTCGTGCCACGCTCCCCCGGGGCCTCCGTCCTTTCTCAAATCCCAATCCAGACTGTTGCACCAGATTTTCTGCTGGATCCAATTAGCCAGAATCAGGAGCAAAGGAATAATAATAATAATGATAATAGTAAATAATACATTTTATTTTTAAAAAGCGCCTTTCATGCCACCCAAGGACACTTTACAAAGACGATCATCATTAAAACAACATTGAAACATAAGAAACATACAAATTCATAAATACATCTTAGATAAAAACATCATAAATTAATTAAATAAAAATGGAATGAACAAAATTGTGCAGAAAGAGATCATTCTGTCGCTTTACGGGGTTGAGACGACACGAGAGAAACCATATTTCGTGATCTGGTTTCAGGTTTTTCCTTGCATGTGTCGCCTAGTGCTTGCTCATGGTGGGAATTGTTGGGTCTCTGTAATTAACTTCAGAGTAGGGTCTGACCTGCTCTGTTTGGAAAGCGCTGTGAGACAACTGTTGTTGTGATGTGGCGCTATAGAAATAAAATTGAATTGAATTAAATTTAATCTGATATTTTGACAAGAGCGGCGAACCCTTTCCTCTTCCCGTTTGTCCCCCCAAGGAGCCCAACTCTCCCACTGGCAGTCCTCCACACTCGCCGCACGGCAACGGGCTGGACCGAGCGCCCACCCTACGGAAAGAGCTCCCGGGCTCCTCCAGCACAGGGGAGGCTCCTTCCACCCCGAACCCCCGCAGCCCCACCCCAGGAAAGAACAAGGACCCCGCACAGGTGAAGATACATGTGGTAGAGAACACGTGTCTGACTTCTGTTTGGCTAAAACAGCATATTTCAGCATTTTTCACATCTTAAATGAGATAAATACTGTATATGTCTCCCTTTTGGTGGTAAATTTGGTTTCTTTTTTACCTAGTGCCCCTGTCTTAATTATCTCTGATGCATCTTAGATGTATTCATCATGACTTATTGATATTACAGTAAACCTTTGTTACAATAGTCTTTTTCTGAAAGGCTTTTTAGTCTGACGAAGATTTTAAAAAGTTGGATTTTGGATCTTGGAAATGATAAATGTCATTGGTTGTGTTAATTGTTTGACATCTCCACAGATGGACAAGTCCCAGTCTCCGTTGTCCAAATCCAGCACCCCGTCCCCGTCCCGTCACGAAGCCCTCACCCCAGGAGCCCAAGGGGCCGCCGGAGGGCCGGGTCCCAGCACCTCCTGCCTCCGGCTGGTCAACAAAGCAGCGGCCGGTGCTGACCCTCTTGGTGAGGAACCTCCTGGCCTACTGGCAGACCGGCACAGCCGCTGATATTTTCTAACTTAAAATTCATCACATATTGTAATGCTGCCCCACATTTACCGAGACGCTTTCAATATTTGTGAAACCTGCCGAATAGTGAGGAATATAATTCATGGTTATATACTTCTTTTACATATATAGTTGTTTCACAAGAGCACACAAGTCATTTGATTCAGCTAATTCAGCTTAATTATGATCAGTTGAGTTTGTGATCATTTAGTAAATGACAGCTTAAGTGATGAGCATGTTGGGGAAAAAATGAATAGCTGGACAGAACACAGAAAATGGTGAAGAGAAATGAGGTTTTCACTTGTGAAGAGTAGTGATAGCCTGTTTTTTCCCCTGCCATTCATGTCTGGAATCCAGGCTCTTCAGCATGCATTTGTCATGGAGGGCTTTTGCCAAATTATGTTTGGGTTCCGTTTTTGGCACGGTGAAGTGTTTCTCTCCCATGTGGCTGAGAGTTTGACGTCAACCCAGGAAAACAACCTTCGACCGACATCAACGCGTCACGTGACACACAATGTGGGCCTCGCAGTGGATTCTATGTTATAATTCCATCCAGTTTTACAGATTTAAACCAAAGAAATGCAGATAAATAACCTTTTTTTTTACCAGATCCAGAAAATCTGACAAAAACAGAAGATAATTTCTCTACATACTTAATTCAATGCAGAATTAAATTGGAGATTGGTTGTGTTTTTTCTCAGAAACGCATGTAAAAAACATTTACATAACATGTAAATAAAATGTACATAAGTAGACATTAGCAATGATCTGTTTTCAGGTTTTGCTTTCTGAATTCACACAATGTGGGCCTCAAAGTGGGTTCTCTGCTACAATTCCATCCACTTTTACAGATTTAAACCAGAGAAATGCAGATAAATAAGCTTTTTTTAACCAGATCCAGAAAATCTTGACAAAAACAGAAGATCATTTCTCTACATACTTAATTCAATGCGGAATTAAAGTGGAGATTGGTTGTGTTTTTTCTCAGAAACACATGTAAATAACATGTACATAACATGTAAATAAAATGCACATAAGTAGACATTAGCAATGATCTGTTTTCAGGTTTTGCTTTCTGAATTGTGCTAGTGTAGAAATGTACGCCCAAACATCAGAAAGCCTGGTTTCTTCTCTGGAACGTGCAAAGTTTACCTTGTGGTTGTTTCAGCCCTCTGTGACTGCGTGCAGTGCTTTCTTCTCCTTCTTTTGTCCCATCCTTCAATCGCTCCTTGTGTATTCCCTTCCTCCCCAGCTCTCCGCAGTCCCATGTCTGTGCCCCCCGGTTCATACCCAGCTCATTTTGGCGTGGTGTCCCATGCAGGACTCAACGGGGAGCTGGCCAGCCCGGGGGGGTTCGGAGGGGCTCTGACTCTCTCCCCGCAAATCAGCACGGCGGCCAGCGCCTACTCTCGCAGCCCCATGGTGAGCAGAGCCCAAATGATCCCTCCTTGTTTAGTTTTTTTTCAATTTATAGCTCAGATTTACAACCCAACTCATGAATTACTGCTGAAGCACTTCACGGATCGACTCTGCATCGGAAGTATCTGCATCAGCTTTCATTTTATACTCTAAACTGTCACGTTAACAGTATCTGCTCGAGGTTTCTGCCTGTTAAAAGGAAGTTTTTCCTTGCCTGTGTCGCCTAGTGCTTGCTCATGGTGGGAATTGTCGGGTTTCTGTAATTAACTTCAGAGTGCTCTTTTTGGAAAGCGCTGTGAGACAACTGTTGTTGTGATGTGGTGCTATATAAATAGAATTGAATTGAATTGAATTGAATTGCTTCACAGCTGTAGAACCCAACGACTGCAGGAAAGAGGAGTTTTGCCATTTTAGTAGCCTCTGAAAATGAGTTTACCCTTTTCCTCACTTGCTGCGACATCTTTCAAATTACTCGTCACAATTCATAACCATGAACAAGAAGGATTCAATAGTCTTCTCCTAGTTATCTGTATGAGTGAGTTTCATTCAACTGAGTGATACGCTACTGCCAAGCTAGCAATGTTTCACTTTATTTTTCTCTTCCCACCAGGTGGGGTATGACTCTCGCTCTCACCTGAGGGCCACAGGGCTGTCCTCCTCTCTGCCTGGCTCCTCTGGCGGCAAGCCGTAAGTTAAAGCTCCAATTCCACACTTAGGTGTAAAGTTCCAGTTTTTGACAAACACTGCCAAAGTGTCCATCGGGACCAGATAGAGTAGGATTCTGTGTATTCTTTTCCCTTCCTGCTGAGCAGTCTTTGTGTCTCTCCCTCTTCTTTAAAATCACTCGCTGCTTTTTTTTTTGTTGCTGTCGTTGCTTTTAAGGCATTTGAGATTTATTCAAAGATTTATTTCTGTCATGACTTTCTGGTTTGGGGCCACAAAACTTAGACTTTTTGGTAAAAAGTAACAATTATGTCAAGGAAAAATCCAGTTTGTTTTATTTCAAAGATCCCTTTGAAAGATTTCAAAGTGCATTATCTAAAATCACTTTAAGTTTAAAGTTGTGAAAAGTTTATTTTCCTCTCCCTTAGGCTCATATTGTATACACACGACATTTTACATGCGTCACTTTTCCGTTCAGCTGATGTTGACTCAGTGGGACTGTCATCATGAAAAGCTGAGAAATGAGTTTGATACGATTGACTACATACCTCAAAAACTTAAATCCCGCAATTTTGCTTTGGAGGGACGTCCAAACACAACTGGCTGCTCTCCCTTTGTGTTTTCAGACGCCTATTAAACTTATGTAAAAGCCCGAAAGGACATATTTACACTCATTTCTTGTCTCCGCCAACTTCAGAACCGTGCTGGAATTGATTCCGAGTAGCAGTTCATTCTCGCTCTGCTAATTCGAAATCATCAAAGATCCCTGGCCTCCAGCCGCTGTAGTATCGATCGGCCATTAGCGATGCCACACTGACTCAGCCCTGCAATGCAATCTGCCATTAGCCGCTCCCGCCCACAGCTGCTCCGAGCTCAGTAACTGCCCGATTTTGAGTAAATATTACCACAGTTCCGAGGCCACTGCAGTGTTGCCAGACATCCCAAACTTTTGCACTCACGCTTGCTTTGTCGTTGGCAAAGTGTTTGTCTGTTTACTCGTATCTGTCTGCTTTTCCTTCTGTGATTGATTTCGTCTTTCCCTGCTGGCACATTTCACTCCGGTCTCCTTCACAATATATTTATTTGGAGGATTTTTTCTTTTCTTTGTCAGAATCAGAATCAGAAATACTTTAATAAACCCAGAGGGAATTTATTTTTGTTACTAACTCCAGATAAACAGCAGCATATACATATATACATGTCTATACATATATATACATATACAATACACAAATACATACACAGATATACAGTATACATATAACATATACAGTGGGGGAAATAACTATTTGAGCCCTTGCTGATTTTGCAGGTTTGCCCACTTACAAAGAATGCTTATTTTTCCTCATCAGATGGTTATCAATTTTTATAAACTCATATGATGTGATTTTCTGGAATTTTCTTTGGGATTCTGTCTTTCACTGTTAGAATGTACATATGATTAAAGTTATAGATCGTTGCATTTTTTGTAAGTGGGCAAACCTGCAAAATCAGCAAGGGGTCAAATACTTATTTCCTCCACTGTATACATATATAAATAAGTATATACATATGTAACTATATGTATATATAGAGATCTAAAATAAGTGACAGTAACAATGCGAGAAGAATAACTAAAGGCCAATAAATTAGTAATAACCACTGATTACTGACCACGGATTTTTGTTCTCCCACCTCCCCCCAGGGCCTACTCCTTCCACGTGAGCGCGGACGGTCAGATGCAGCCGGTGCCCTTCCCCCCGGACGCCCTGCTGGGCCCGGGCATCCCCCGCCACGCCCGCCAGATCCACATGCTCAACCACGGCGAGGTGGTGTGCGCCGTCACCATCAGCACCTCCACGCGCC
>CAJRST010000002.1:1914088-1925361 GCA_907169785.1 Menidia menidia
GGCGCGTGGAGGTGCTGATGGTGACGGCGCACACCACCTCGCCGTGGCTCAGGGTGTGGATCTGGCGGGCGTGGCGGGGGATGCCCGGCCCCAGCAGGGCGTCCGGGGGGAAGGGCACCGGCTGCATCTGACCGTCCGCGCTCACGTGGAAAGAGTAGGCCCTGGGGGGAGGTCGGGGGGTGGAAATTAGTTAAAAGCTACAGACAGATGAAGGAAAAAATTTTATCATGAATTAATTTTAACATTGGGTTTTGTTCACAGCTTGTGGGACGTGCAAGATATTTTTCTTGGTAGACAAAAATGTCCAAAACTGGATGATATTGAACAATCCCCAGGTTTTTTACTGTAGTCTGTCATTTCCCTATGGGCTATTTTGAAATGTCCCCCACTTAGAGAACACTAAAGCATCAGCCATGTGCCTGTGAAACACACCAATCTGAGAGGGTTGGGGCTTTTCGGGAAGGATAGCGCTGAACAGGGGAAGATTTGGGTGAAGGGGCAAAAGAAGAGGAAGCTTACGGTTTCCCTGAAGCCGACTGGAGGCTGGCAGGAAGCCCAGGGACCCTCATGTGTGTGTGGGGAGACTCATATCCCACCTGGGAGACAATTTAGGTGATAACAACAAATAAATGTTAAAGATTTGTGTTCTTACAATACACACACATGCACATTTATATGCGTATTATATATATATTATATATATATGTACATCCATCCATCCATCCATCCATCCATCCATCCATCCATCCATCCATCCATCCATCCATACATACATACATACATACATACATACATATACTGATATACTTGGTACATACTTAGATACCCACTTACAAAGAATGCTTATTTTTCCTCATCAGATGGTTATCAATTTTTCATAAATTTATATGATGTGATTTTCTGGAATTTTCTTTGGGATTCTGTCTTTCACTGTTAGAATGTACATATGATTAAAGTTATAGATCGTTGCATTCTTTGTAAGTGGGCAAACCTGCAAAATCAGCAAGGGGTCAAATACTTATTTCCCCCACTGTATATACTGTATGTGTGTTTAATACTTGTAGTGTGGTATTGAAGCTACTATATGCACACACAGCAGTGTGTGTGTGTATACGGGGTTCTGCAGACTCACCACAGGGGAGCGGCCATAGCCTGCAGCAGCGGCAGCAGCTGCCGCCGCGCCGTTCATCTGGGGGGAGACCAGGTGGAGGCCGGCGCCGTAGCCCCCCGACCCGGGCAGGTCCCCGTTCACCCCCGGCGGGGGCAGGCCGAAAGCCCCCGGGGGGTACGCCCCCTGCACCGCCAGGGGGTTCCTCAGACCCAGAGCTGGAGGTGGGAGGGGGATGAAAGACGTTTTCAATTCTTACACTAAAAATAGAAAAGACTAAAGCGAACATTTCACACTTTCCATCACTCGAGGACGGTTCCAAGTAAGCTTTAACCCAAGCTGGATTAAGATACACAATCTATTAAGGGGGCTCCCAGTACAAAAGCTTTGAAAAAAACCTTCAAGGAAAAGACAGGAGAACTGTAGCACTGGACCACTACTGACCCCTGCTGGTCAGTACAACTCCCTGCAGTGGGACGTGGACGTCCGAGTTCACTAAACATCTTTTACATCACGTGTGTGTGTCGATGGAATCTGTCTGCATGCCAGCAGACACAGAATGTGTGTGTGTGTGTGTGTGTGTGTGTGTGTGTGCCAAACTGAATCCAGAGCTAACAGATGATGCGTGAAAATAAGAAGGACACACACCGGAATAGACGGAGGCTCATTATAAAACAGTTCACAGTCCATCACCTAGTCTAATCATTTCCATTTAAAATGGAATATTTCTGCCCACAGATGCTTATTAATGCCAGATGGCGGCCGGTGGCGGGGAGCTAGATGACACTCGTACCAAATGGTTGGTGTGTGTGGATGGGACCGATTTGCGCAACAAGGCCAGCACGGGCTATAAAACGCATTCCGTTCAGGAGGTTTTTCCGATTATTTTTTTAAAGTCTGGAACTTACCGATGGGGTCCACCCCGGGCTTTCCTGGGACCGGTCTGAACTGCGGCGGCCCACTCGGTCCCGGAGTGTTGGAGTCCTGAGACATGGGGGTACCTGGCTTCATACCCGGAGTGCTGGACTTCTCCCTCTGGAGCGGGGAAAAGGAAACAGGAAAAATGAAAGTCATATCAGAACAGAAAAGAACGCACGTGGGTGGAATTCCAAAAAATCAAACATGATCATTTAGAGAAAACCCCCAAAGAAAAACAGCCGATTACCTACTATTTTTTTAGTAAACCATCTTGAATAATTTGCACATATACTACACAGCTACACTTTTATTTATTTTTTTAGCAGAAGAGATTGAGCGAAAGACATTTTAAAGGGATTTTATTCACATTTTTTTTTTTCTTAATTATTTGAAGATATTTCTCTTTTGATTCTATTTTATACTTTGTTTTCTGACTGTTGTGGGACCAGAGGAACTCATTTCTTTCCACCTTTTAACTTTTAACCAAAATGACAATAAAACTCCTTGAATCCGGAATAAGGTGTTAAAGCTGGGATGTGGCTGCATGTGCAAAAGGAGATGTTTTAAAAAAATAAATTTGAAACTACCTGCGGGGGCTCTTTCCCTCGGGAGGGGGAGGTGGCACTGCTGGATGAAGCCAGGGAGGTGGGGCTGGCCTGAGGGGGTCCCTCCTTTCGAGATGGGGGCATCTTATCCAAACCGTTCTCCCTGGATGAGTAGGACTGCACACTTCGTGGGGATGACGGGTCCTGAGTAGATCGTAAAAGAAAAAAAAAAAGATATTTGAAATAAGACCGAAGCGTTCTGAACTTTGGATGAACCTTTTCATCTATTGAAGAGCAGAGAGCTGTAAATGTTACTTTTATTCCTTTTATTCAAGCAAATTAAAAGTTAAGTGAGACAAGGGAACCAACTCTAACGCTCATTCAGAGCTCCTGAAAAGAAGAACAGTATTCCCTTTTACAGCTCACTTCCATTACTCTTCATTTTATTTATTCCAAACCAACTGAAATGCGCAAAAAAAAAAATGCTGCTCTTCAATTATATCATAAAGTGAGTAGAAAAGAGCCAACATTTTTCGATTAATGGCTCGAGGGTGACTAAAGCTAGAATATTAAATACCACAGATACAAGCCATTTCGAAGGTTCATCCATCAGTTTTGATTTTTTTTTAATCTGATCTTTAGGCAAATCTGTTGTTGGTGTGGCTACCAAATCATCTTAAGGACTGTAGGTTGCAGTTAGGTTATATTATAAGGTCAGGGTTGGAGAAATACCTCCGACATACAGTACAGCAGGAAATCCAAGATGGCAGCAAGCGCAATTTTAGTTGAAACCGTTTCTGAACTGAGAACTTTTGACTTTCGAGTTCAACTAGAGTGCACAACATATATTATTGGCTCATTGTCGATGATGAAGTGCTGTTGAGACACGGTTTGTCACCATTCTAACTGTGCTTTTGGGTTTAAAATGTAAAGAAATATTTAAAATAACCGAATTCTGGAGGAAAATCGGAGGGTTATAAGTTGAGTCGATTTCTCCTCCATCAGTTAATTTGACTCCTCTTCGTCTATGGATCACCGCAGAGGACTTTTTAAAAATATCCCGGCGGCTCCCACTGCAGTGGAGACAGCGTTGCTTTGTGTTTCTTGGTTGTGTGTGTGTGTGTGCACCTTAAATGAGGGCAGGTAGACGCAGAAGAGGGCAGCCGGGGATTACTGTTATTACTATTCATATGGTCCTGCCGGGTGTGTTTACATGATGTATGCTGATGAAAGCGGTCAAGTGAAGAGAACAGAGGCCGGCGGCCGCTCACTAACCTCGTCCACCACCAAATTATCATCGCTCTTATCCGCATCGCTGCCCTATGAGAGAAGAGAGAGGGGGTGAGGTGAGATATTTTCCTGTTGGGCTCTCTGATGTGTGCAGATCCCATGTAAACACGTGCAACTTAGACGAGGCCATCCGTGTCAAGTTTAATTTACCGCATCCCAACATTTAAATAGGACATCAATGACAAACAAACAAACAAACAAAAAAATATATGTAATGACATCAGAGGAGCGGATCTGTAATAGTTCCTGGTCAAAAAGATTCATTATTCTGGACTTATATTGAAACAACAATATGTCTCACTTAAATTAAACCCTCTAGGATTAATAAAAAAAACAATACAAATCGGATTTTTCAGCAGTTTCATGCAAGAATGTTCCAGAAAAAACAAAAAAAGCAGAGTTAGGTGAAACTTAGACAAGGCCATCCGTGTCGAGTTTAATTCACCGTATCCCAACATTTAAATGGGACATCAATGACAAACAAACAAACAAAAAAATAACTGTAATGACATCAGAGGAGCAGATTGGTAATAGGTCTTAATCCAAAAGATTCATTATTCTGGACTTATATTAAAACAACAATCTCTCTCACTTAAATTAAACCCTCTAGGATTGATAAAAAATATTTAAAAATCGGATTTTTTAGCAGTTTCAGCAGTGTGATGCAAGAATGTTCCAGAAAAAACAAAAAAAGCAGAGTTAGGTGAAACTTAGACAAGGCCATCCGTGTCAAGTTTAATTCACCGCATCCCAACATTTAAATGGGACATCAATTACAAACAAACAAACAAAAATACATGTAATGACATCAGAGGAGCAGATCTGTAATAGTTTTTGG
Source organism: Menidia menidia (assembly GCA_907169785.1). NCBI lineage: Eukaryota > Metazoa > Chordata > Actinopteri > Atheriniformes > Atherinopsidae > Menidia > Menidia menidia. The sequence goes on from CAJRST010000002.1 coordinate 1,918,788, forward strand.
TCCAAAAGACTCATTATTCTGGACTTATATTAAAACAACAATATGTCTCACTTAAATTAAACCCTCTAAGATTGAAAAAAATATTTAAAAATCGGATTTTTCAGCAGATTCAGCAGTGTGATGCAAGAATGTTACAGAAAAACAAAAAAAGCAGAATTAGGTAAAACTTTTCTTCCGATTCTCAAACAGTAAAAAGGTTTATGAAAGCATCCTCACATAGTCTGTCATGAACTCTTTCTCATCAGCCTTCCTCTTCTTTCCGTTGCTGAGGTAGTCTGCCGCGCGACCCTTATCCCCGTTGGACAGAGAGCTCTGGAGAGATGGGAGTGTGTGTGGAATGAATCAGGAGGGAAGGGGATTGAATTGAGAAGCAATGGGGGGTGGGGTGGAGGTAGGAAGGATGAAGGGGCGGGGGGCGAGGGAGGAAGAGGGTGATAATGAGGTGAGAAAGACTGCATAAATCATGTCGGGCGCAGAAATGAATGTGAAAGAATATCAGGCTGCATTGATTGGCCGACTCTGAGGGGGGGGCGGGGGGGAGGAAGAGTTTTCTTTAAAGCAGCAGAGGCAACTGTGGTGTGTCACCAGCCCCTGAATCACTATTACCTTCACATAATAATTGTACCATCAAATATAATCACTACACGCTGTACAAAGCTGGTAAAATCTGCATCATTGGTATTTTCGCATAAAAAAACAAATATAAATAATTTCATAACAGCATTTGAGGAGTTGAGACTCATTTCTCTACCTGGGTTTTTCTAGAACTTTGATATAACTATGAGGGAAAATGTGGCAAAATATGGCTGTATTTTTCATTATGGATGGATTTATAGGAATTGTTATGTGACCTGCTCTTTTTGGGAAAGCACTATGAGATAATTGTCGCTGTGATTTGGGGTTATATAAATAAAATTGAATTGAACTAAATGTGTCATTTGTACTCACTGGTCCCGCTTCACGGTCTGTTCGTCCCCGGGAAACGCATCGACGGGGCAGGCGGGCGGACGGCAAACAACACAAGGACACACAAAACACACACACAAATGCTAAATTATTAGACATATGTTCATGTTCACCCTGTGGCTGACGACTAAAACGAATTAAAAATAGCCCGAGGCAACCCCACACAGCCTATTCCCACGTCTCCATGTCAAAAATCTCGTTCTAGCCAAAAACTTCCACACTTTCGTACAAACTCCTTCTCCTTACATACAAAGCTCTTCATGGTCAGGCCCCATCTTATCTTAAAGAGCTCTTAGTACCTTACTGCCCTACCAGAGAACTGCCAGGGTTACTGGCAGTTCCTAGACTCTTGAAAACTAGAATGGGTGCCAGAGCGTTCAGCTATCAGAGTCCTCTTTTGTGGAACCAGGTTCCAGTTTGGGTTCGCGAAGTAGACACCGTCTCTATATTTAAGAGTAGACTTAAGGTGTTCCTAGAGCTGTGGAGTCTGGATCTGTGGTTGGGAGTTTCCTGCTGCCCCCGTGTTCCTGCTCTGTTGCCGTCATAACTTCTACCATTATAATTAGTATTAATATCATTGCCATTTTTCAACTAGTCTACTTCTCTCGCCCTGTCTCTCTTGCCCTCTTTCCCTCACGCCCAACCGGTCGAGGCAGATGGCCGCCCACCCTGAGCCATGGTTCTACTCGAGGTTTCTGCCTGTTAAAAGGAAGTTTTTCCTTGCCTGTGTCGCCTAGTGCTTGCTCATGGTGGGAATTGTTGGGTTTCTGTAATTAACTCATTCGCTGCCAAATGTGTTTTTCAACGTGAGTGGCTGGGGGACGATCAGCTAAAGTTTTTCCGTAAATATCGGCTTCTAGACAGAGTATGTACGAACAAATTTACCCTATAGGTAGCTGTGCCACTTTGGATGGGAGATTAGCATAGATTGTAGGCAAATAAAAAAAAAAACGCAATGGTGAGACGCATGTCGAGGAAGAACGGAATAAGGTAGAAACAAATTTTTTTTTCCTGATGAAAGAAGAGAGTCTACTCTTTCTTTTGGTGTGTTCGGTGTTTACATAGTCATAGCACAAATTATTCTGTGTCTCTTGAAAAATCAATCAAAATGCTCAAAAAACTCTGGCAGTATGGGACTCTCTGTTTTGAAAATGGCTGGCAGTCAATGAGTCAACTTCGGAGTAGGGTCTTACCTGCTCTGTTTGGAAAGCGCTGTGAGACAAATAGTTGTTGTGATGTGGCGCTATAGAAATAAAATTGAACTGAATTGAACTTTGTGCTCTCGTAAAATCTAATTATCCGTACCCCTGTGGTGCTCGGCGGCGGCGGCGGCCACCGCCTCCAGGTGGACCCTCTCATCCTTGGCGGCCAGCTGGGCCCCCAGGGCCCCGGAGAGGGCCAGGAGCCCCGAACCCCCGCCGAGGGCCAGCCCCGGGTGGGCCAGTCCCGACGGGTGCGGGCCCACCGGCAGACCCTGGGCGTGCTGGGACAGGTGCTGGGCCTGGAGCTGCTGCTGCTGGGAGGGAAAAAACGGGGGCAGAAGAAGCCGAACAGAAAGAAAGAGACATGAGAGAGAGAGAGAGAGAGAGAGAGAGAGAGATCCGGGTGACTTTACGAGTAAATGCAGGAAGTGGATCAACAGAAGTGGTCAAGGAGACAGAAAGGAGGAAATAGAGGAAGGGAACTAAGTGCTCGATGTGCGTGAGAGGACCAGATATTCTGAGTCAAACCGGATAAAACTGGAATTTAAAATGAAGGGACAATTTGCTTTAAAGCCGTTTACATTTCCCAGGAATATCATCTGGACTGAGATGGGGAAAAAAAAGCGTAATCAATTTAGCTTGTGGTCACTGACTGTAAGATTTTTCATTTTTTTGCCTTGAAGAGACACTTGACCTTACATCAAATCCCTCGTTTGAAAAATCGGGGTCTGTTTGAACCCGATTTGTCCGCATATTTTAGATCTGGGGGGAAAAAATTGGAAATTTGCCTTGCAAAGTGAATAGAAAAGAAATCTAAATTAAAATACGGAGTATAAGATACACACGCTAGGAGGCAGAGGGGGGAGCCCACGTACCCCTATCGAAGCATTTAGCTCCCCCATGGTCACCTGTTTGGCGCGTTCCATGGCCTGGACCACCTGTTGCTGATGCTGTGGGACAAAGAGAGACATCTTTAAAGCCGGTTCAGGCTCACATGCACCAATTCTTGGATTTTCCGATCCGATTTTAGTCGAAAAAGCATCCCTGACGTTGAGGTTTCATCGCTTTTTTTTTTTTTATTTTTTTTTTTTTTTTGTGTCGTGCAACTGTGTGCGACCATCTGGTGTCTGAGGAAAAAAATGAATGGGCTTTGAAGTTTTCTAGTCCATCTGCGCGTCTGCGTGGCAGAAATACGCGCGAGTGCGCTTGTGCTCGGGTCGCTCTTATAAAAGCAGAGACGGAATACTGAATGCGATGGAGAATGTGTGTGTGTGTGTGTGTGTGTGTGTGTGTGTGTGTCCCACCTCTTGTGAGAGGAAGGGGATGAGCTGAGCGCAGATCACGTTCAACCGCTTCGCAATCTCCGTCTGAAAGGGGAAAAAAAAAAGATACTGTCAAGCTTGATGAATAAACACATACAAACAATTACACAGCCAAGATTGAGGATGAACACAAAAGGAAGACTAACACACACACACACACACACAGGCTTGTGTGTGTGTGTCTGTGGCCTGCTCCTTGCAGGGCCAGCGTGGTAAATATTTCAGCCGCTTACATCTGGTCCATGCAAATGGAAACTCTGCCAGAGTTTGGCTAAAATATTCATGGACAGCATCTGCTGTGGCCACAGCTAGCCCACACAGAGCGTTTGTGTGTGTGTGTGTGCGTTTGTGTGTGCATGTGTGTGTGTGTGTCAGAGACAGCTAGACGGAAAGCAGACACAATAATCGCCATCTTGTGCGTGTTTGTGTACACGTTTTGTATGCGTCCTCGCGTGTCTGCCTCGTATACGGGGGTTGCGTTTGTATTTTCGCATGCTTGAGTGTGCGTGTTTCCTGCTGGGGGGGGGGTCTCGTGTGTGTCTCGTGTGTGTCTGCCTCAATCTGCTTCAAAACGCAACAACAATCGTGGGCTCTTCCCTCGTCGTCCAGTCCCGCTCCATCGATTTCCCCCTTTTTCATGCGTCCGGCGTCCATACCGGGCCGGCCTTCATTTGGCTCCTGACTAATACCGGCGCCGTTGTGTTTAAAATGCACGCACATGCACGTGTGCACAAACACACGCCGCGCAACGGGCCCGACGAGGCCATTACGGCCCGTAATGATATGCATGCAGAGATCATGACAACATCATTATGGCTGCAGGCTGCTTATCTTGTTGACAGCTACACTCTGGTGTGTGTGTGTGTGTGTGTGTGTGTGCGCGCGTGCGTGTGTGTGTGCACGCATGTTTTAAGAGTGTATGTGCATGCAACGGGGTTTTTTTTTGTATGGATACCCACACTCACCCTGTCCTCTTTCCCTCTTAAGTGATTTATTGATGGCAGACTGAACTTCCACCCCTCCTTTTTTCTTGCTCTTCCTCCCTCATCCCCCTAACTTGCTCTCACCCCCCGCCTCCCCCCCATCTCCTTCCTCTGAGTCCATCACCCCCTCCACCCCAAGGGAGACACAATGATTTCTTGTTAGAGATCTCCAAGTACTAAATGACATCTCCAGGAGAGAAAAGGGTCGAGAAGGGGGAGAACAAGAGCAATCTAAAGAAGGAGAATAAAGATGGGAGGGCCAAACCAGAGTGGAAATGAAAAGGGGGAGGCAGAAGAAGGGGGGAAAAGGAAAGAAGAGGCCCAGATTGTGTTGAGGAAATGACAGCCGACCGAAGGAAAGATGTTGGAAGGGGGGAGAAGAAACAGAAAAAGGATGTAGGGGTGGAAAAATGAGAGGGGAAGCAGGCATGTCAAAAGCAAAGCGATTGAGGTGGTGAAATGAACGAAGAGAGAGAGAGAGAGAGAGAGAGAGAGAGAGAGAGGAGACGGCAGGAAAAGCAGTGACCGGATTTAAAGTGAAATTCAGCGTGGACCGTGTCTGCGAGGAGACGGCGGTGGAAGGAGGGGGGGCGCGAAGGAAAATGGGAGATACGGGGGAAAAAAATAAATCAATGTAAGAAGGTTAGACAGGGATGGTGAAAAAAAAATTACAAATTAAGACAGAGGAGCATTAGGAGAAAGACAGTAATAGAGGGGAGGAAGATGAAAAAAAGGGAAGAGGCGAAGGGAAATGAGATAAGAATGATAGCGATGGGTGGAAGGATGGAAGGGCAGAGGGGGGGGTAAAAGAGAGATTAACGATGGGCATGACGGACGGGCGGAACATGCTCGGCTGTCCATCGATGGGGAATTAATTTTGTTTGTGAATCCTATTAATGCCTCCACAGCGCCACATTTCTCTGGAAGTCTGTCAGATAATTGACTTAATAATCAAAAACAAGACGGCCTTTCCTGAAAACATTCTTCACTCTCGGAGCCAGAGATGATTGGTGGAAAAAGCAGGCAGGAAGTGTTACTGTAACTACTATTTACAAGCTAAAAAATAGAAGAAAATATGGCAAAATAAGGGAGAAAAACAGAGCACTGACTCACCTGTTTGTGCATTTCAATGTTAAGGCCATAGGACATTTCATAATACTGAAACAGAAGAGAACATCAGTTAATAAATGATTCAACACACAAAAAATGAATATACGGCTTTCACTTTCCTGCACTCGAGATTAAAAGCGTAGAGAAAAGAAGAGCAAATATTGTAGATAAAATGCAAACATTTGCATTGATGTAGCATATGAATGAAACCATCTAGTTTATCCTGTGAGAAATTAAAAAGGCTGCACAAAAAATTAATTCACTGATGAAATAAACCTACAATTTATTGCCTATTTCATATAGTGGCACCCATTTAAAAATAACTTCAATGAGTTCAACATCTGTATAAAAAATATGTAAAAAATTGTGAATACAAAATAGACATGCATTTATTTCTATTTGTCAAACATAAGAGGAATCAATGATAAAAGCTTATGAGTTAGGTTGACAGGAAATCAAGAATTTTCCACTGACAGCACTTAAGGATCCCATTCCTTTTTAGCTTCCTGACATATGATGGAGGTCTGGGCCCGTTCCCTTTAATGAGCCACGTGTCCTTTAAAAGCCCATCCCCTCCAATTTCACCTCCAGTCTGCTGAAAGTCGGTGGCGCTAAAATGACCCTGGGGCACATTTCGGAAGGCAGAAAAACCCAGAGAGGGGGGGGGAATTTGTTGCCGGGCAGAAGAAGGTGGCGGGGGCGCCCCTAATGAGAGATATCTGACCCTGGCTTTTATCTGGGAGTACAGGGAGGTGTGAAAAAATGGAACGCCACCCAGACACAGGCGGCTGAAAGATGGACAAAAAAAAAAGAAAAAAGGAGAACGCTTTAAATTCAGATGCCATAAAAAGTGACGTTCTGACATTTGCTTTCGGTGGGGGCTGGCAGTGGAAGGAAGAGATTGGCAGTTGGGCAGCCAGAACAGGCTGGCAGGATGGGAGAGGACATGGCAGCAGTCCCCCCCCCCCCCCCCCCCCCCCCCCCCCCCCCC
>CAJRST010000002.1:1930102-1946507 GCA_907169785.1 Menidia menidia
ATAGATAGATAGATAGATAGATAGATAGATAGATAGATAGATAGATAAAAGCTAAGCTCATTAAGTAAGATACCAAGAGTCTAGTTTCTGTGTCAGCTGATGTTAAATAACAAAAAGCTGGCCACAAATTTACGACTTAGCGAAAATTTCTAAATACACACATTGACAATGAGTCTACGCAGAATCCCGACTAATGAAAGTCAGACTGAAGTGACAAAACGTTTTACAGTCAACAGAGAGGAAGAAGCCCGCTCTGAGGCGGGCCGTGCCTTTACAGTGTCACGCCCGTTTAGCCGGGCGGCCTGGAGGTATACGACTGTTCACTTTACATCTCATTAACTATTGATCAGCCTCTCCTCTGCTCAGCTGCAATACCTCCCAGCCTCTCCCAGAGTCTGCCTTCAAACAGCCACTATCACAACAGGGACCCACCCAACATGCCTGTGTACTCTTTCATCATCTCTCAAGGGTGAGCACAAGAACAAACATACACACACACACCCACACACACAGACACACACTAAAGCAGGATAACTGTAACCCTCTCTGACAATAAACTTCCAGTAAATGCTGGTTTTTCATAAATGTTTTACAAACACAAAGAGTTAACAGAGAGCAGTTTTAGCAACCAACAAGCAAATCAACCCATAAAGAAAGCAAAAAAACCTAAGAATTACCTATAGTGAGAGAATATCTGTTAACCATCTATTATTATTATCATCAATATCTATATCATTATCTATTAACTACCAATAATCTAAGAAAATAAAACATAATGCAAGGTGCAATGTTACATTATTGACCCTTTGCCACATATCATTTCATGCATTTTAGATTGAGATTTCTTTCAAACATAAAAAAAGACATTTAATAATTGACTAATGACTTTCAAAAGATCTGGTGACGGCTAAATATTTCATAAAATTACAAACACGGCGTATATGTGTCAGTGCTGACGACCGCCATGTAGTATTTGGGCAGAGATGAGTTGAGGGGCTCTTTACTGATAAGTGGCAGCATATTAGTGGTAAGTGGAGAGTCTATCTGAATTTACAGACCACACACACACACACACACACACACACACACACACACGCACACACACACAGGGCAATGCAAGCATGTCTGCAGTCACCACTGTGTGTGTGTTTGCAAAGAAAATTACAGTAATGAGAGCTCTGTCAGCAGCTCCTCCTGTCTCTCTGCAGCCTGCTGATTACAGCTTGTTTGGATAGTTAAAACACACGCGTGCGCACACACACACACACATACTCGCACACACACACACACCAGAGCCGATGCCCAAGCAATGACCCTTTCATTAATTAACTCTTCTCTTTCTTTAGGCTGGTTAGACATTTTTCGAAACGTCCCATTATACCAACCACACATATGATGCTGACCAAAGCTATCCCATACACACACACACACACCTGCTAACCCTAACCCTACACAAAGTACGGTAGCAGCTCAACAGTCCCACACCCCTCCCGCTGTCTCTTTCGCGGCGTCTAACTGGACATGTATCAGAATCCGTCCAGCTTCCCCCTGCAGCCAAAATAACACCGCTAAGCCTCGCTATTCCTGGACCCAATCTATTTGTGCGTGCGGATAATTGGAGAGGGCCCCCGTGATTGTGTCGGTGCTTTAAGCAAATGAATCAGATTGGGAGTGCGTCTGAATCGCATTCGGGTCATATTTTTTTCCCCTCGGGGATGAAGAGTGTGCCGGTAGCTCTGATTGCATAAAAGGTGCGAGCTGTAATCAGAGATGAGGCTCCGAGCTCCAACCTGTTGGACTAAACAAGGCCACTGCTAATCCCGCTCCAACCCAAAAAAAAAAAACGGCTGCCAAGCCTATAAACTAACCTCTTTATTGTTGTGGTCGGTCAGCAAATTGGCACCCAGAGCTTCCCATTGTGGGAAGAGCCGAGCGGGTTCATTCGCTTGCCATGTTAGAGGATAGCTGATATTATTTCCTGCATAATGGTGGATTTATGACTTCTAAATAGCATGTAGCCCAAGAGGACTCGACATGCATGGCTGGGCTACATGGTGATAGCCAGAAACATAAAAGGCTGTGTTGTACCAGAAAATGTCCTCCGTTTCTTTAAAAAATGGACAGGCTCATACCCACCTGTCAGAAAACCTAATAAATCAATTAAAAGACCTCAGATAAAAGCTGTCCTAATTGCTGATGATAGCCGAGTGTCCATAAGATGTCCTGGACGTCTTATGGACACTCAGCTTATGGACTCTCTTCCGGGAGCCAAAAGGAGAGTTAAACAACCCTTTCCTGGAACCTGAACCTTCTAAAACGGTGGTGACCAATTTGGGAAAATGCAGACCCAATCACGCGACTCCTCTTCTCCTTTAATGTCTTAATCTCATGATTCCCCTTTTACAGATCCCGCTCACGGCTTCTAAGCTGTATTGCCTGGCAAGAGGGAGGCGCGCTGAGTGTTTTGTAACACAGGGTGTAATTTTAAACTGCTGCCAGTGATGTTGATTACATTGTCCCAACCGTAAGTGATGGTTGGAAGACTCGCGCCTAAAAGGTTGGTTTAACAACATTTAAAAATCTGATCACAAGGGGGAAAATCTTAGGCAACTTTGTACTCGACAGTGTATAATCAAGATCCATTATTTAGAGTTCATTTCAGTGCATTTTTATAAAAACGTACTGCAGAAAAGACGTGTCGAGTAACAGGCTTTCGGCACTTTGCAGGTACTGGATGAGAACAACACGGGCAACAAACCTTGGTCCTAAATCATTTATGATCCCGAAATAAAGTTTTGACCATGTTCTCATAGGGTTGCCAAGAGTCTGAAAGATTTACACAATCTTCACAACTGATTTAAGCCTCACAACAACACGGCCATGTTGTCCACGTGCATGTCGTTACATAGATTTTGGGCTTTGCAGTGATATCGCCCACTGAATCTTAAGTACAGAAGTGTCTTTATTAGTGTATAGTTCTGGTTTTGGGGTCATTAAAGGGCTCGGACTTTAAAGCAGAGCAAAGAGAATACGTAAAAACCCACATGGGGATTTCTGTGAGCAGGGGTTAGCATGACCAGAGAGGTGCTGAGGGGAGACTGTGGCCCGCCAAATCAAAGCGGGAAGGAGCCTGTGAAGGTGCGCCAAGGAAACGGAGCAACGGGGAAAGCCGGGAGCGCATTGTGGGCCAGAATTCAAAAGCCACTCCGGGCGCATTCCTCCACACCGAGTACAGTCGTGAAAGAAGTGTAGGACGCACAAACCAAAAGCAGATATTCCGTGACAAAATAAGATATCGGATAGGAGAATTCAACCGGATAACACTTGTCTAAAACTTGTCTAAAGATGTGCTGCATTACTAAATCACATTTATGCTAAAACTACTTTGCAACACTAGTAGTAATAGCAAGATTCAGCTCCAGTGACCTTATATTATTGAGGTGATTTTTTTGTTTTTTGTTTTCCAAACTGAAACAAACTGGCTAGTTTTGAATCGAAATGCGATATATAGAAAACAATAACATACCACACTGGAAACTGTGGATTATAGATGGAAATAGATTATATTTGCATCAGAGCAGTTTTACATCCAATCGGACTTATAGTTGAACTGATTTTTTTTCCCAGAACCGTAAATTATATTTTAAACTTTGGATCAGCGTGAAACATTTAATGATTTAAAAGTGACAGGGGTGATTTTTCTAGTGTTGTACCAACTGTATTTGGTGTGGACACTCCAAATACCCCACCAGGGCCAGCTCTTTCCTTAAATTCAGAAAATACAGGTCTCTGACTAAAACAACCCGTTTCAACATTTTTGCTGACCTACTTGCTAACGCTTAATAACAGCAAGATTCACCTGTGGTTCTTGCTGTATGATACATGATTTTGCTTTTTCTGGAGACAGGAAAAAACCCCAAAGGATGCTGTAAAACCACCTTTACAGCCTCCACCCACCCACCTGTGGTACTGGGTCTGGAGGAACTGAAACTCCTCCTTGATACGGTCCAGGGTTTCCGGGTAGGTCAGCTTCAGGGACTGGGGCGTCCCCGAGGCCGCCGCGGCAGCCGCCGCCGCCGCCGCCGCTACTGCCGAGGCAGAGGACCCCGGGGGTGGCTGCAGAGGTGCCTGAGAGGAGAGAGAAAGAGAGAAAAAGAACAGTTTAAACATCTTCGAGAAGAAGCGGCGATGGACAAATATCAGCCTGGGAAATCGTCGGATTCTGTCATGGCTGTCAGAGCCAGGTGTAAATAGACCAGGAACCCCTGTAAAAAAGGAGTTTCATGGGATTCTAAGCCTAATGAAGAGACCCGCCTTAAACGCAGGATGGATTAGAAGGGAAGAGAAGAATAAGGAGTGAAATAGAGCAGCAGGAGGGAGAAAGACAGAAGAAAAAAAGGCCGTATGCTAGCTGAGGACCCAGCCCCCCATTTCCCAGTGTATGGGTTCTCCTCTCTGCAGGGTCCAGAGCAATTAGGAGACTACAACCATACTGTTAATGCTGCGGGACAGGCAGACAAAAGGAGGCGGAGAGCTGGCCTTGGAGGGTGGTCAGGGCTGTTGGTCTGTCTGGCTCTCCGTTGTATGAGCCTTACAAGCTCATACAACCAAGACAGGGACATTATATTATTTGGAGGCCTTTTTTTGTCCCCCTTTTTATTTTCCAAACTGGACCACACTGGCCAGTTTTGAATGGAAATGTGATTTATCATAAAATACTCCACCTACAATTAGGGGTTGGCATAAAGTGATGTTTGATTTGCTACCAACCGAATGCCTAACATACAGATTCAAGTGTGAGATGGATGGTTTTTGTAGGATCTGGACCCCTTTCCTTAAATATGCAGGTAAAAGACTCACAAGCAATATATTAAACGGGATGATAGATGGTCATGCCGAAAACTTGCTAAACAGATGTTTTTTGGACCCCGAATTGACTTCTTATTAATTTTTTCATTTTCTTAGTTTATTATTTCAGGGATTGTTTTTTTCCTGAGTATATGTTACTGTTTATATTGCATGACAAATTATTAGAGGATTCCTTTTTGTTTTGTTGCCTATTTGTCTATGTTCATGTCAGAAAAGGTAATAAAAATATTATTCAAAAAGAGAAAATTACCATATCAGAGACAGTTGATGAGAAAAGGGAAGATTATATTTTCAACAAAACAGTTTTAGTTTGACTGATTGATCAATTGATTGATTTTTTTTCAGAACAGTAGGTGATATTTCTAACTTTTTTTCTCTCCATCAGCACTCGTGTGGATCAGCATGCGACACTGAATGATTTAAAAGTAGCACTGTTTATTTCTTTAGTGTACCAGTTGGGGAAAAACAATGTCTGAGAGCTGTATTTGGTGTGGACACTCCAAATACACCACCAGCCCTGGCTCTTTCCTTAAATTCAGCAAATACAGGTCTCTAACTAAACCCACCCATTCAAACTTTGCCACCCGGCAATGTTTTTTATCCCGGTGAGTAGAAGCCTGCAACTCATTTCATTCTTACAAACATTATAACTGCTCATTATGTAGCTCTGAAACACTTTATCAGGCTAAAGAGGGAATTTTTGTTGTAAAATGTGAAGTTTTTCTACTCCAGCTAGCAGACCAAAGCCGCTTGCTTGGTTATTTTTTCATGATAAACTCTCCATTTCAAGCCTTTGATGAAGTCAAACCTTTTGCATTTCTGGGTGTGTGCATAAGGTTCGAACACATTTAAACCCAACATGATGCAAATCACGATAAGGAGAAATGTACTTAAAAAAGTCAGAGATGTGCCAGCGGGTGAAAGATTATATAAGGAAAGAAATCAAAATACTGAGGAAAGATAGGGAATACTTATACAGGCTGTGCTCACAAAGATTATCGGGGGGAGAAAAAGATGAGATGGACTAAACAACTTTTAGATATATATTTTTTTTAAATGGAGGAGGAGAGATGAGAAAAACAGAAAATGAAAAGAAAAAAGGACAAAAGACATGGCAGTGGTCTCATTGTTCCCATTTCTTTCTTACGAGTTGTTCTCAATCTGTCTGCCAGATTCCCCTCTACGAGTAAGCAGCTACACACACACACACACACACACACACACACACACTTCCCTAACTTAAACCCATCATTAAACACGCGCATCCCCCATTGATACACACAAATGTTTTTCAGTATTGTGCACACATACACAAACCCCTTTTTCTACACAATACAGATGATTAAACACACTCTCACACAACACACACATCAATTACTCCTCACTAGGGGTAAAAACAGAGCCAGGACCATTTTATAGGAGAGTGAATGGAGAAAGAAATGGGAGACTATCCTTTTTTGTAGCTTTTTTTGTCCCCTCCTTTTTTTTTTTAAAGCTACACCTCCAGAAGACACAGAAGAAAGAAGAATATATTTTTTACAATAATGTTTGATGGAAGAATTGAACAAATTTTCACATGTAGGGAAACTGCCTTTTCTATGCTGTCCTAATAACTTAGGAACCTTTGCACAGCTCCAAAGTTCTGCTTATGGTCGTTCATGGTATTCTCGGCCCACCTGGACGGGTGGGGCGAGTTACTGGCCGTTACTAGTCCGTCTTTTCCCGCTGATCTGGCCAACAGCTGAGCAGGCTTTCAAGCGAGAGGTCATGCCATTAAGTCTGACCTGGTGACCCCCGGGCAATGGATCTGAGCGCGGAGCCTCACCTGATAATCCCACAGCCGGTTATTCCCTCCCTCCCGGCTCCGGAGCAAACAAGAGACATGCTGTCTGTCCTTGAACAAAGCTTACATAGACGGAAATTTGCCGTAACACGGTTTCAGGTTAGGTCTTCCCGCAGCTCACAGATCTGTGAAGCTGTGAGTCCTGTGGTACCGTAGAATTGCTGTGACATGAAGGAAACCCTTCCTGTTACACGCTGTAAGATCCTTAGATCTCCTTCCTAATTTTGACCATTTTAATTTTGAAGTGCTGACATAGCCTAAATATACTGTCCCCTCTTTACAATGGTCAAAAGCTCCATTAATATCTGGTATATGAGTGCAAAAGCATAAAAAAAGAAGCTTAAATGTGCATTTATTTATCTGCAAATGACGTATCAGCCAAGATGGAAACCAAGACCCAGTTAAACCCGGTCATTTTTAAATAAAGCATAAAGCTGATGGCACTAGAATTGAAACATCACCTTTTTTTATATCCTCGCATTTGAATTGAGGCAAAGAAAATGCTCATAGAGCTGACATGTTTCTTCTGGATCCAACTTGTTGCTGTGATGCAACACTCAGCTTTTTATTTATCTTAATTTTTTATACAAATATCACCGAAATCTGTCTCTTATGTGTTGATGATGGGAGGCACAATTCCCAGATTTAAGCAGATCTTGGAATCCGAAGTCTCCCAGGATGAATCACGCTAATCTACTCGTTTGTTTCTACGGGGTCACTATTGCTTGTGCAACGATTTCACAAATCTGAGCCCAATCCGTCCACTGCACAAGCTCCACCTGCTTGATTTAGATGCGATCGTGTAATATTTCACAACGCCGATCTTAATATAACCAGAAAAATGCCCAGCCTCGAAGCCAAGTTCAGATTTGTAATCCCCGGAGGAAACGGGATGGCGAAAACCCCAAAAATGGCCACGCGCTAACACAACATTCTGACATGAAGGGCCCGTTAGCAGAGAGGCATTCCGGGCCTTAAATGATCCCCGTTTTCATTTCAGAAACCTCTAATTGCACCACGAGCAGAAAACCACCATGACCTCACATCCTTGCTCTACACCAAAGCCCTCACAAAAACATGTGCACATGCACACAGTTGGCGATCAGATTAAGAATAAAAACACCCACATGGGCCGACGGCAAACGGGAAAAGCGAACATGCACGATGCAGCTTTCTTCCCCAAACATGCACAGTACTTTAATTATCACTGTATTACAGCACGTAGTTTCTTTTCTCACATTTCATTACAGCTGGAGCATTTGAAAGAGATACTGGAGTATCTTCCATACATTTAAAGCTCGACTCTGAGGGGTTCTGATATCCTAGTGGGGCCCAGAGTCATATCCAAGAAAGGGGTCGCTTCTTTTCAGTTTCATGCTTCTAAAATCTGGAACCATCTTCCAGTGGAAGTGAGACAAGCCACAACTCTGACAATGTTTAAATCCAGGCTGAAAACGGTTCCATTTAACTGAGCAAAACTGTGGAAACTGAAAGTATTTGACCTGCACCTTTCACTTTTCTATTCTTATCTATTTAATTGATTTTGTTGAATCCATTTCTTTCTTTTTTCTGCTTTAAAACTCTCTGTAAAGCACTTTGTACACTAAATGCTTCACAAAACCAGCTATAGGAGCAAAGATGGTTGATATATGGCATACATGTAAACAGGCTAGAACAGCATCTTTCACATTTGGGGCCTTTTCTTTTCCTTTTTTGAATGCTAACCTGGATTAATGAAGATTTTACATTTCATCTCGTTATACAAATATAATATTCCTTTTTGTGAGATCGTGTTTTGGTGATTGCCTGCAAATTTTTGCAATCACGACAGTTTTGTTTAAATTGGAATCTTCATTCTTCATAGCAGTCTTTCCTAAACTCCTAAAAACCTGTCAACACCTCTAAAATAAGCCCAAGGAAATATGCATTATACAAGTTTTTTTCTTTTTAAAAGGTCAAATCAGGAAAAAAGGTTATGTGTGAAAAAGGACAAGAAACTGTGGCCAAATCTCTTCTTAATTCAGCCCCAGAACGGCCAATTGACAAACTGAATAGAGATTCAAATACCTTTCATACACTTTCTTCCAAACAGCTTAGACTACTCTGAAATAGGTTGACTTAAATAGTTGTTCTTTTTTTCCTTTTTTTTTTTTAAGTAACACATGCACCCACTTGCATACAAAAAGGAAAAAAAATCAAGGTGGGAAGGCATCACATGAAGAAACATTGTTTCTCTAAAAGCAAAATGTACTTTTTGAAGCAAATAGTAAATCTAGCTTTTCTACAGAAAATAGCTACACAATGTCTTGTGAACGATACATTGTCTGATTCAGCATCTTCAAAATATTAAATCATTAAAAGATTGTCTTTTCTGTCTGTTTTTATATCAACTCGAAAGAGTTATGTCAAGGCTACAATGTGGTTTTAACCTCTTCTACTACGCTTATTTCTTCAAATAGCACCCTGACATCACATGATGCTTTCTGTATTTTCCCAATAATCCCTTCACACTTGCATTCTAAAAGTTTGAAACTTTTCTGCCCTCAACTGTCTTCATCAATAGAGAACACACAATACCTGTCTCATATAGTTTGGTAGACAACAAGTGGTGAGAATGGATGGGAAAACAAAAGAGCTTCAGACAGACGAGAAGCGATTCTGAAGAGATGTACAGTAAAAGAAAAGAAAAAATTAATTAAGCTCCTGCAATAAAATCTGAACTGAACTGACATCAAGAGTTCAAACTACAGTTATCTAACTAAAAATTATCGGTCATTTGCCTGTATTGTTTTAAGCTAACTTGCAGTAGTACTTTCAGACAACAGCTGGAAACCACAGTGACCGGCTGGACATATGTGGGCATGTTTGTGTGTGAAACAGTGGCATGGCAAGGTGAATACATTCTTAACACAAAAGCAGAACAAACTGATCTTGTTTTGCACTAATATCCACGTTCGAGACAAGCAAGACACAGACCGATAATAATAATAGCTCTTTTCTATTAAAAATGACTGGTTCAGTCCAAATAATATCATTCAAGTAATTCGGTGACAATTTCCGGACTTTGTTTTCACCTCTCACCCCCAACTCTGATCATATAAGAGAAATAAAATACTGCCCAGTCACCATTTACCCAGTATTGTCCAGCTTCAGTCAATTAGTACCCACTCATCCCCTTATGGCCCAATAGGCCTTGGCATGACTCGGTTTAGGTGGTTTTCTGTTACGAATTAGGGCCGAACGGAACCCTAGCCGGCACCTGATGTCATTTATGAGCTAAACAAGCACAAGACTACAGGGAAGGAGGAGAAATACGCTGTAGAGCCATGCAGGGCTGACTGGGTTCTAGCGGAAAAGCCCCATTGTGGCGTTTTCCCGTCGCTGCCCACTCAGCTCAGCCCGGAACGGTTCGGTACGGCACGGTTCTTCGCCGTTCAGGTGGATTTCCGCCGCAACTCACGACCGAGCTGAGAAGCGCGTTGACCGGAGTGTGATGTCATTCATACGCAACACAAACACGTGGCAGCAACCAGAGATATCTCAGCAACTGTTAATCGGTAAGACTTCGGTTTTGGAAAGCGGCGTGGGGTCGGGTATCAGGCATCTACAGTGTTTACGATCGCAGACGTGAGTCAATCAAACGTTTGATTTGCTGGCCACTCAGCGCTCAGCAGTCTACAGTTGGCCCTACTGACCGAGTAGGTGTTAGAGCTCTAACTGTTTTATGGCGCCAGTCCCTAGTGGAAATGCAAAAATACCATGTAGAGCCATGCTGAGTTGGCACAAATGGAAATGCACCAATGGTGCAGCGCTAAAACAGGGGATTGAAGTTTTCCATCAAAGGCGAAACAGTTGAGGAATCATTTTGATCGGAATCTCCATAAACTATAGCAACCTGGGGACAAAATTTCTATTAGTTTAGGACCTGGGAGTGCTGCACACATGCAAGAATAGTGTCTAAATAAGAACTACCAAGAGTAATCCATGCGTTCGTCTATAGCAGGTTGTACTACTGTAATCACCTGCTGATTGGGCTCTAAACCAGCTGTAAAACATCCAGAATGCTGCTGCTAGAGTTCTGACCAGAACGAGGAAATACGACCTCATCAGTCCAGTGCTAAGGTCTCTGCACTGGCTTCCTGTCACTCAGAAAATAGACTTTAAACAGCTCTGCTTCTGTACAAGTCTCTTCATGGGCAAGCACCGGAATACCTTTCTGACATGTTAGAGCCATAGAAACGAAATCTGACTTTAAGAACCTCAGGTTCTGGTCTCCTGCTGGTGCCTAGAGTCAGAACTAAACAAGGTGAAGCTTCATTTCAGTTCCTTCCTGAAGACGTGAGACAGGCCTCAACTCTGACAGTGTTTAAATCCAGACTGAAAACGGTTCTGTTTAACTGTGCATATGGAAATTGAATGTATTTTATCTTAATACAATACATTTGTTTGGAAAAAAAAAGAAAAAAGAATGTATTTTATCTGCACCCTTCACTTTTTATCCATCTAATTTTTATTTGACTTTTCTTGTTTTTCTGCTTTTAAAATCTTTGTGAAGCACTTTGAATTGTCTTGTACACAAAATGTGCTATACAAATAATACAAATACAACGGGGCTCCACAATGAGACTAGACTAGACGTTGAGTAGAAATAACCTTGGGATAATTCATAAGCCATATTTTTCATTTAACCTGAGTAGTGTTGTGATTGGATGTTACCATTGCAGAGTTAAAGAATTCAGAAAGGTTGGTGTGGCTGCAACGACCCTAAAGTCGCACAGCCCGACTCGCCAGCGCAAAATGGCTAATTAATGCCATAGTCCACGACATTTCACTCAAAACAACTGCCGTAAAACTCATGGAAGTGAGTCTGGAGAACAGCAGCCGAGGTGGATCCATGGTAGAGGAACCACAAATGTAAACAAAATGTCATCGGAACCCAACAGTTACTTTGGTACGTATTGGCTTTGGCCAAATTCAACGATCGACCCCTAAAGCCCTGTAACCAATATCGTCAAAGCTATGTGTTGGTTTTTGTTGTTGTTTTTTAATCAAACTGCTACTTCTCTCTTTTAGGTGGGAGGATGATTTGTTACCGCCACCCTGCGTGTAGCTCGACCCATTAGTCAGGCCACTAATTACACCGCGTACCCAGAGTCAATCACCAAAGCAAACACCCACAAAGCCCTCGTGGTTTCCCATCAGACTATCACCAAGGATGCAGTCTCAGCGGGTCCAACCCAGAACGCCATGAGGAAACAACACATTTTAGCCGTTTTATTTCTGGGAAACACGTTTCTGGCCCCTAGTTGCATCAAATAAGTCATAAGCTTGGCTCTGGGAAAATAGCAGGTAATCTCTCACTGATTAGTTCAAATAGAGGGGTAGGACTGCCAGGCACCTGCTTCATGAATGCCACATCTTTTGCTTCAAGCTCCATCCCCCCCCCCAACCTCCACGCCATCCAGCTCATTGCGTCTTACTCTCCCGCAAGCCTTGTTATTCAAATCTCCCGGCCGTCGGCCCACATTAGCGCCGCGCCACACTTTGTCTGTCAGCTTGCCTAATTGCTGTAGGTGCCTTTTTTGTGTTAGGTAAACCCCCCCACCCCCACCTCAGCTCGTTTGTTCCTCCCACCGAGGCGCATCTCCTCAGCAGCCTGTGTAAACCTTCAGCTTCCTTCGCTTTCCTTCATTTCCCCCTGGCCTTTTCGTCCCAGTCCCCCCACCCCCCCAAACACCATCTGAGCTGGAAACATGGGAGGATGGAGAAAGCGGAGGCTTACTTTTATGGTAGTTTCCATTTGAGAAGCCAAAGTCACATCCAAAGTCACTGTTACCTGCATCTCTGTGACCCTAAACTAAACCAACTACACAAATTTCCAAGATTTCATTTCTCTAAATCTGTTCAATATGCTCATTTTTTTTAACTCATTGGCTGCCAAAGACGTCTATAGACGTCTTTTATGTTTTTCAACCAGAGTGGCTGGGGGACGATCTGCTAAAGCTTGTCCGTAGATATCAGGCTTCTAGACAGAGTATGTACTAACAAATTGACCCTCTAGGTGGCAGTGCCACTTTTGATGGGAGATGAGCATAGACTGTTGGCAAATAACAAAAAGGTAACGGCTCGCTATGAGAGAACATGTCGCCGGTGAGACGCAAGTCGAGGAAGAACGGAATAAGGCAGTAACAATGTTTTTTCCTGATGAAAGAAGAGTGTCTACTCTTTCTGTTGGTGTGTTCGGTGTTTACATAGTCATAGCACAAACTATTCTGTGGCTCTTGAAAAATCAGTCAAAATGCTCAAAAAACTCTGGCAGTATGGGACTCTGTTCTGAAAATGGCTGGCAGGCAATGAGTTAAAGTAGCACATTTGCTTTTCTTGGATTCACTACCAAATTGTCATCCTACCATAGAGTTGGGACCCAATGCAATGCTAGGAACTGCATCTTACTCGATGTCACTACCCCAACAGTTCAGAATACAAGCTTGTCTTCCAAATATATGTCTTTGGTCCCATTTGTACTGAGCAGGAAGTACTTACAGGCAGCCATGTGCACCATCGTGCACCTGCAAGGTTTTCCTCTGCATAAAAAATTCATCGCTTGCTTTATTCAGATTTCATTCCAGCTTTGTAACAAAAGACCTGGGATATAACCCAAAGTGTTCAGTCTGATTGAGTTCTCAACAAACAATTTAGGGTGGGTGTACTGTCTGGAATACATGCCTAAAAACGCAGCATATAATATACCGACCCCAACTGGGAACGGTAAACAAATGCAGATTCTAGAGTCTTTTCACAGATACTGCTAGCTAAAACTTCCAGACGCACTGACCCATTTCTGTGTAAAAATGCTTCAGACACCTCGTACATTAAATATATATTCATGGATGTTTCCCCCCATTTTCCTGTTTCTGAAAACCTCTTTTGCTGTCAATGTCAGACTTGCTTGTTTTTCTCCGATGGGGCCAGTTTTTGTGCACGATTCCAGACCGGGATGTTTCTGAGTCTCTGTGGGAGATCACTGAACGTGTAACCATAGCTGACAGAAACGTGGTCTTTAAGTAACCGGAATGATGGCTGCTTTTAAGCCACAAAGATGGCCCATTTAGCGGTCATGCCATAAAGAAATAAGAAATGGAACTCCAGCTGTGTCGCTATAAGCTTCTGCTTGTTGTTTTGCTCGAAAAGACAACTTCATGTAACCGCAGAATGAATAAGTTCCGCAGAGGTCTTTCTCTACACCCCCACAGTGACTTTTGTAGCTTTTTGTTCTTCAGCTGACTTTGGTGTAAAGGGTCAGTGAACTTACGCGAAGCTGAAATGTTTCACAGTATCGTCTTGTGGCTAACAGAACTAAAACACCATATGATTTTTTCACAAGGAAATACAAAACCTTTGGATCGCCCAGTATCGAAGTATTAATAATATTTACTATGGCTCTTCAGGGAATAGAACAAGATGAGTTCTGCCCGGAATAATTCTTTAAAATTAAAGGATTTTAAAGAATTCGGAAAGTGCGTGGAACAATGTGAGAGGCTATTGGGGAAAAGCACATTCCCAAGCGTCATTTCAAAGGCAAACAAAAGGCTAGGTCTGGGCCGAGTGTTTGGCCTGTCTCTTCACAGCTACTGTGTGCAGCAAAAGGGCAAGAAGGCCAACCAAAAGAGGCTTTCAAAGCTGGGCTTTCTGGTTTTCTCTACAAATAAAAACAGTTTCTTACTAGGGTAAGTGAACCTAAATGTACAACTCAGCTTTAACTCACAAAAGAGCCAAACCTTCCGAAAAACAACAGCTCATTTCTTTCCTTTTACTGAAACTTCTGCAACAGAAATACCTTAATTAAAACAAAAAAATAGAAAAATATAATCTAAGTAAAGCTCTTCCCCAAGGGGCACAGATAAAATGGTCAGTAGTCATTTGCGGTTATGACCGTGACCTCTGTCCCTGTTGGCAATAGCTGGAAATGTACAAAGAAATGGAAGAAAAAAAGAAATACTGCCTGATCGCTCCAAAAAAATAAAATAAAAATAAGAGGAAAATCAAGGACTCAATACTTGTTTGTGTATAGCCGAACCACAAAATGCTCAAACTCTCAATAAATAATGTACGTAAAAATACATCTAATAAACATTTGGATTAGATTCAATTGCCAATCCAGTTTGTTAAATGGATTTGGTCACTGAACTATAAGGATCTAGGACCACTTGCACTATTTTGAATCTGATTGCTGCTCCTCCACTATTTCAGTCATCGGGTATTAAATACTTACTTCTTTGCTACTTATTTCATTTTCAGACTACATTTTCTTTACTTAGCATGCATCATTGTATGAAAAAAAAAAAAAAAAAAGCTAAAATGTTTCGACTTTCACGGCACAAATACATGTAAACTCCATTTTGGTTCACATAGTCTCGATCCAAAATAAAAACAACATAAAAAAGAGACGAAATAACAAGAAACAAAGCATCTGAAAGCAAGTATTTAGCGACACGGTTAAGGATATTAAGCTATATGGGCTGGAGTTCTTGTTATTGTAAACATGGGGTTAATTCCTTCATAGCAATCCAATCTCCAGAGATGAGCAGTTACGGCCTTTCCCAGATTAAACATCTGGCCGGGTGAAGTGGCCCCCCCACTACGAGGTGCAAACACCGGTTGCAATTTAAAGAAGCAACAGGAGTCCAAACAGCCTCACCTGACAGTGGTGTGCACACATATTCGAGCAAACCTGCATGTTCTTACTCAGATTTCCAAATACAAGGTCTAAAAGTTGAAACACAATCAGGGAAAGGTGGTGGTGGGTGGGTGGGGGGTTGTAGAAAGGGGGTTAGGCAAATGAAAAGGTCCTAATTGATACCAATTACAGTGGGAGGACCACCGTTTATGTAGGACTCTCCACCCAAACTTGACTAAAACGGCTTAAAAAAATCTTTCTCAAACGGCAATTCTCGCGTTTCTTTTTAAAAACACAAACTTTTCGACCACGTTACCCACAAATAAACTGCATTTTCTGCACAGCGAGGGCCAATCCAGCTACCCATCCTTCAGGTCAGGAGCTGAATCAAAGCATATGTTTGTTTTTATGTACATATACAAAAGAAATTAATAGAATAGGAATGATAAGAGGAAAAAATAATCGTGGAAAATGGGTTAAATGACACTTGAGATGGGCATATCTTTCAGAGAGGGTGACAAGTCAAGATGACTCACTTTCCTCTCACACAGCTGGTGATGAGGGGACAAACAGACACACAATTCATCATCTGGGTCAACTGCACAATAGTATCAAGCTCCAAGTTTTGAACCAGTGGGGTTTTTTTGTTTTATTTTGTGGCCACCGAGGACACAAAATGGGCCTATCACACAAAGAAAGTCAGCAAAGTTGGACAAACCCCCTCTACAAAACCCTATTGGCACCATTTATCTCCACCTTAACCATCCACAACGTTACATTGGAAAAAATAAAGCCTTACAACCCACTTTTCTACCAATAAGGGTCCCCTGGAAAACGCACAAGGATGACAAAGACCAACACATTTGGACTTGCACTTTCTAGATAAAGTGTTGAGATGTTTCGGATAGGCTCGTGCTGGTTCAAAAAACAAAAAATTCGGGCAGAAATACGCGCAGACTGTCACGGGGTGAACTCTCCTACTTACCGGTTGCCGGTTTTGAGGAAACATTGTAACC
>CAJRST010000002.1:1956507-2047605 GCA_907169785.1 Menidia menidia
GAGGGGTTGATTAATGGGTCTCTTTTCAGAACCGTAACTTTTGGCTTCATTGCAGGAAGAGAAAGCAGCTGTCTATAACAGGACGGGAAAACAACAGAGAGTAGCTGCTCATTTCTGGAGGCATCTTAATTGCTAGAATACAGCGCCAGGCTAAAAATGTCTCCTCTGGCTTCCAGCATGAGAAACTAACAGGAGCCACTCGCTGTCATGCTTTCAGATCAGTGTTGGAAAAAACGTTAATTGTCTACACACCCTGATAGAGACACATAAAAGAACAAATTGCTCTTCATAAAGCTTATCCTCATTTGTTTCAGAGACAGTTTCTATATCAGTGGCCCCTTCTAAATTTATTTCTTATTTATTTATTTTTTTTAAATTTTTTTCTTAATTTCATTTAATTTTAACTTAATAACTTAATACTTTTTGCCCTTTAAGCTGCTGGTAACCTTAATTTCCTGAGGGAGTCTTCCCAAGGGATCAGTAAAGTACTGTCTAAGTCTAAGTCTAAGTCTAAATAGTTAAATCTAACCCTGTTTAAGTAGTTTCCAGGCCATGTTTTTTTTATGAACATAGTGTTCGTCTTTCTCACTTTCCATTTGCTTTCAACATAATCCATATTCACCTTCCTCCCACTGCTTTTTTAATTTGTGCAAATATCAGGAAACAGTTCATTCTTTTGACCCAGGGATATCTGTTTTTATACAATCTATTCACCTTCTTTCCATTCACAATTGGAACGTTTTCAGTTAGATACATAGTGAAAAAGGCTAGATAAGGCCCAGGAACAAAATCAGAGGAAAAAATTGCAAAAAAATGGGTTTTGAATTATCGGAAGGGCCATAATCTGCAGGGATGCTGACCAAAGCGGGCTGACCAGCCACAGAATCAACATACGGGCACACCCTAACATTTATCCGGTACCCCGTCGGCCTCTTTACTGCTCTTTCTCTTTTCTGTATACTTCCCTCTGTCTCTACACTGTCACCACTGCCTAACCACTGAGTCTTGCCAGTGATTTCCTTCTATGTAACCTATTGTTAGTGTTGATGTGAACCGTGATGGTGTATCCGCTTTGTAAGCTGGTAAACGCATAAACGGAAACAAAAATGTACACAAAAATGTGACAAATAGCTTATTTTCCAGTCACATGATTCAGAGCCATTCACAGAACTCACATCCATTGTGGTGGAGAAGACCATTCATGAGTCTGATGTTTGCTTTTGATAATTTATTGTTTGCCAGTCAGATGTTCTGCATACGTTTTTACCCTGTAATGCCAAATGTATCATATTTGATACATAATGTTTCTGAAATGTTTTGCTTCTGACACCTTTTGCATAATTTAATGGTAAAAGATTTGCTCAAAATCCTATTGTACACAATCAGATACACCTGATAACAGGGGGCAGAAGACTACACAAAAAATAATCTTGACTTATCGCATAGTAATAAATTATTAATATTAAAAATGTATTTTTCTTTTTTCTTTTTACATATTTTGTTAAAAGGCCAAATAAGGAATTGAAACAAAAAAAAAAGTAATATTCTGTTTTGTTTTATTCTTGGATCAGGCTTTAAAGGGTTAAAGACATATATTACTGTTTATGTTCAAGTCAAGTATGGCATTAAACTACATATTTGGGGTACGGATTCTATACAAGACGACTTCCGTTTGGAAAAAAGTACATTCCATTTGGCAAAAGTACATCAAGGAGAGATGTTGTACTTTTCTTCTTAGAAAAATGACGTGTTTGTGTGTTTAATCAACTTAAACAACTTATTACTTTGAATGTAAAGTCTCATAACTATTCTACAACATAATTCCTTGCCTTTTGACCAATAGTAGCTTGGATAGGTTCCAGTGGGTAAAGAAAATGGATGACTGAATACTGAAAAATGTGAGGATTAATTTTAAAAAAAGCATGAGATGCAAGCTCATCACGCCCCGATGACTTTACTTTTATCTGATGGGGTTTTTCCAATGATTTGGAATGAGTAATTGAGCCCTTTTCCTTTGGCGATTGAGAAGTGTTGGCATTTTACTGTCCAAATAACCACAAATCAAGCAATTTGTAGGGATAAATAACTGGTACGATGAAAACAGAGACCTTACCTTTGCAAACTGGACGGGGGGTCCTTGATAGGCAACTGGGATTTGGCAATTCATTTAAAACTACCACAGAACAGCGTGACATGGTTCCAGTCTACCAGCATATTTACTTGAAACTTAAAAACACAGAAAACAAGGTTAAGCCACTAAAATTGATCTCATAAACTCTAAGTAGATAACCCTTTTCTCCCGGTCTCATTTGTCCCTGAGGCTTCTCTAAAATTAGATGCCGTTTTACAAAAACAGCCTTCAGAGATGGCCCGGTTACCATAGCGATGACATCTCACGGTGCAACAACAAGGCACAGTTTCCATGAGGCCTTTAGGGGTAAAATATCCATCAGGGTCTTACTCACGTGTGTCTGGAGAAATGAACGAGCAGCTGCCAGGTCACAGGCTGTAAATCATCAGGAAAAATGAGATTACATGGCTACATGTTTATGTAAATAAGAATTTCGAGGTTTTTTTTCCATTCCCTCCTATTTTGACACCACGTTAAAAATGGCCCAAACTTTCACAACATGTTAGCGAGTCATTATTTCTAATGAAGGATGACAGTGGTTTTCAATATTGCTGCCAACAAAACTCCCACAAATGTTTCTAAGGGTCCACTGTTTATTTCGTTATAAATATATGTGTTTATTTTGTGGAGCATTCCATTCCTCAACCATGCAGAGGAAAGTAACCTTGGTTAACTCTTCTCATTCCTCAGTATTTGGTTTTGATTATACTTTATAAGAAAATAAAAACAGTTAATGTGAAAGCAAATCATGCTAAAGATGAGGAACTTGCTAATTTTGTTAACCATTTTTTGTATATTAGTACTGGCTGATACAGGAACCACAAGGAGTGACATGACTCTCTGATGCTAATAATCCCATGTGCAATTAGGATTTTATTCTTGTGACAGTGATGGAGCCTTCGGATGCACAAAATGACAGAAATTACATCTCGTGAAACTTAAATGATGAGAACTTTTCCCCGATTACATCAGAAATATTTCAAAAGTGTAGCAGATCGGCCTAACTCCATAGATCACCATCTATATTTTTCATATTAACAAAGATAAAGGAACATTTAATGATGTTTTGCTTTGTACTCCTGGGAAAAATGTAATCTTTATTGTCTAAAATGACTGCAATCAAAGGTTTGTTTCATCCCCATGAAACCAAAATGTATGTTGTGGAACACAAATGCTAGTAAATAACTTTTTTAAAGGTTTAAGCACCACAAATAAATATGATATACCCTATTTATTTTGTACTGAGCAATAAAAATGATTTAACAGTCTGATATTTGTTTAATTTAGCGCAGCTGAAATGACAAATTAATTGCATCATATTTCATTTAAAAAAAATGGCTGTAATAATGCCCTACTGTGAAGAATGGCTTGATATCGCAACACTACTTAAAGTTTATCATAATTCATTCATCCTGGTGTCTTTGCAACCGTAAAAATAAGCGATACCGATTTAAAACAAACAAAATCATGCCGTCAAAGGTTGAATATATCTTTATTTTTTAAAATTCTCTGGCTTGAAGACAATAGAAATAACCTACAGGCTGAAGAATAGCAAACACAATGGCCTGAAAATGGAGTGGGCAACTTTACTTTCCACGAAGACGAAGGGGAATTTAACACAGTTGTAATCTTGAAAGTGAGATGAGGTGGAGGGGGCGGGGGGGGCGGAGCCAATCACATCCCTGCATCCGCTTCCAGATGTTTTCTGTTGTGTTGTCAGAGTTCTGAATATATGGAAGTCCCCAAAGCCAGCGTGCCCCCCCCCCCCACCCCCCCTTTACTGCCCCTCCTCTGTAGGGTACAAACCCCTCAAGGCCCTTCCAATCACAACCAGGTGAACCACCCCCCTCCTCCCCCTCTTCCTGTCTGCACCAATGTATCCGCTTCACTATCAGGTTAGAGATCTGTCAGTTCTACAGCGGTCTGGCACACTCTTAAAAGAATTATACAGGACATTTTACGCTCAAATTATTTCCATGCACAAACATGAAAAAGATGGAGAGCAAATGATCAATCTCTGTAGTGGGAACAGATTCAAAAACAGAGTTGGGGATGTAGCTTGTTCAAATTATTAGAATAGCCCTTTAAAAAAGGCTTGCCAAAAGACCTGGTTTGTATTTAAGGTTGGCAAATCCAACAAAGAAAAGCACGGGCCAAAGCCGAAAGTTTTAGTTTCACCGTACATTTGAAAGTGAAACTTTTCAAAAGGATACAGGCACGTCTTTTCAGAAGTCCGACTAACGATTGCACAAAAAAACCTTAACAGAGCTGGATATGTCAGCTCAGTCAAAGACAATTAATAGGTTTTTTGATCTAAAATAAATTAAACACCATTTTCAAAATGGTTGTTTGGTCCTTCTCTGATTATTTGTAAAAAAGATAAACTAAGAAAAAAGATAAAATGGTTAAAAAAGAAGGCAAATGTCTTAGTATTTCACTGGCACTATAGTGGTGGCACATAATTTAAACAAAAATAGAAGTTTAATTCGTCAATTGTTTCTGAATGTGCAGTCCATGCAGTCATATAATTGCGTATAATTGGGTAACAGAAATCAATCCTAACAATTATGATCAAATTTCTACAATTAAAAAAGGTAGATATTAAAAATGGCTACAGTTTAAGGTGAATTTGGATGTGTCGGGACATTACAAAAATCAGACCAGTGGCCACTAGCCATAACAACCGTAAGAGAAATCTATCAATAGCGATTTAAATAAAAATCAGTTCAGAGAACTTTACTTATTGAGTCATGTTTGTATGGCGGCCATTTTGTATGGCAGCAAACAAATGTCTCTGCTTTGTTTCACACGGGGGTTAATACACACACACATGGACTGGGATACACACAGTCCGATGGTGACGTTTTAGTTTGTGCAACATTCATCTGAATTAGTGTGTAGTCGATTTAAGGTGCACTACCGTTAAGCTAATTCACAAACCGTAACCAAGATCTACGAACATTCACAAATGGGCAGAGTTTGACCTCTCTACAATCGTTGCCGACAAATTTGGTTGTCTGCATATGCAAATAAGATACAAATACAATACAAAAAAGTTAGCAATTATTAGGTCAACAGTATGACAAAGAGATCTCAGAATGTAAAACAATTGCTGCTACTGCTAATCAAACTGTTAGCCAGCATCTGGACCTTCCTGTATTTACATATATCTGTAGTTTTTATGCATCGTCAGGTTGTAGCTGTTGTAACGGTTACTTCAAAATTCAACCAGTCTTGCTTATATGTAGTGTATCAGCTTTTTTGAGAGACAGATTAAACACCTCCTGCAAAATAGTGAGCTTACTGAATACGTGAAATTAACGTGGATCGTGCTTTTCACTCGGGCAGTGGAGTAAATATCAGTTTTCCATTTGCCTGTGTGATGAATAACAAAGTGATAAATACCATTGTGATGTTATTTTTAGTCTGCTTAGCTTAACTTGTCTAAAAGCACATAACCTAAAAGTATTCAATAAGGCAAAAGTATGTTTTATCTTTGTTTTAGTTTTTTTGTATGGAGTCTTTTTGCTTCAAAAAGCTAGAAGCGTACATAAAAACAGCATACTCCCCTCTCATGGACAGGAGAAAAGGAAGTCTCTTTTCGGGGGGGCCCAGGCCTCTGGTTTTGGGACGTCCCCCCCTCGGTCAGTCCAGAGGAGCAGGTTGGATGTTGAGTGGTTGACAACAAAGGGGGAAAAAAGCTTGGGGACACGGTGGCTAAAAGCTACAAAACCAGATCCCCAAAACAGATCCCCGCCGTGAATTAAAAAAAAACAAAAAAACAAAACAATGAGCAGAACTCACACAGGCACAGAAAGGGGTCAGTTCCAGGGCAGTGGGCAGTCAAGGCCATGGCTGTTCCAGGTACCTGAACTAAGAAGGTCTTAAGCCCCCCGGGACTTAGAACCCACGACACAGGTTTAGGGGTCCACAGGCTACGACCGAACGTCAGCGGCCTATCACAAAGGCCCGGGGCTGTTGCGGTAGCCGTAATGGTTGCCGTGCTCGGCGTCCGCGATCTGGAGGCTCGGTTTCCTCGCCGGCTCCTCGCCGTCCACTCCCTCTGACCGTACGCGACGCGGAGGACGCTCCTTAAAGAAATCCGACACGAAGCGAACCTGCAGAAGGAGTTTAGATAAAAAATATTGTCACCAAGGAAATATCTACCCAATTAGACCGGGTAAAGACACGTAAAAATATAAAATATGATCGCACAGGGCTTGAAATTGGGATTTTACGTGTTGGCGTTGGTCTGTGCTGAGCTCTTAAACGTCACATCGACATTTATACAAACTCAAATCTGAAAGGAACACACAGAGAGCAGGCACAAGCTTTTATAAGCCGTAAAACACGGCGGCCCGGGGCTATCTAATTGCTCGCGGTGGAGCGTAGGCCAAAGACATTGGCTCAGGTCCCGATTCATCATTCACGAACACACATAGACACACACTCAAGAAGCAAAAAAACACACACTCCGCCACTCGAGAATTTTCACAATCAAAAGAGGAAAGTGGCCAAGAAGCCTGGTTCAATGAAATGAGAACCAACTTGGTTCAAATGGAGACTCTGTGTTCTGCACTTATTCCAATTAGCCGTTTAAAACAAAACAAATGGGGCTGAAAAGAGTTTAATCTGTGACATTTCTGCTCTGCCAGGAGCATTGCCGGCTGTAAGATTTCCACCACGCTGTCATTTTTTTGGTGACATTTGCTTTTCCCCAAAAACAATTCCGACCACGGCGGTCCGAAGCCGGAGTAAAGACTTCGAGAGGTGAGAGGCGGCTGTTTTACCAAAAGATAAAATTTCAAATGTCAAATGTGTTTTTTTCCGCGGGACGGCGTTGCCATGGAGACTCACGTTGAGGATGGCGACGAGCGCTCCCTGCAGCAGCCCCACCAGCACGTCGCTCCAGTGGTGCTTGTAATCGGAGACCCGGGTGTAACCCACGTACACCGCGAAGGCCACCAGGAAGAACTGGACGGTGGGCCGCAGAAGCCGCGCCCACTTGGCGGAGAGTCTGGCCTGCACATAAAGCTGAGGTGGGAGAGATAAAATGAGAGGGGGTTTGAAAAAGAGAACGGTGAGAAAAAAATGCCTCAAATGACTCAAACGTTATCACACACACATACAAAAACACACACGACAACTGTGTTGCGACTGATTTCACTGTGGGGAAATTTAAGTTTGCTGCCATCTAATCCCCAACCCTCAGTGACATAAAACATATTTTTTTGGGAAGTGAGTTGGGTCATATTGGATCCGACATTTTTTTTATTTTAATTTTCTTTATTGAGCAACAGCAATACAAAGAGTCAGAGAGGATGGGGTAGACCCCAAACACAACAAATGTTCACTTTTTTAAAACAATTTTTAGAAAGAACACCCACCCACCCACATCCCCACAACCCCATGTTTAAGCACAGAGCTCAAATTAAAGTAAATTAAAATGACTAAGGGATGGAAAGAGAAAGGGAAGGGGAAAAACGAAACAGAAATGAATGAACAAAATACTAATAAACTAAGGAAAAAATAATAGGGTGAAAAGAAAAAAAAAGTCTAAAGGGGATAAAGATAAATTAATTGGATCTGACTTTTGAATCTGGTTCTGAATTCGCTTTGGATACAAGCGTCAGCTAAAGGTAAACGGAACTGTAAAAAGTTGGTGAATGTAAATCTCATTTATAGCCACTCAGGCCTGGCAGACGCTGCACGTTTTCAGACTCAGGATACTGAGGGGTGGCTTTATTTTGCCTGATAGAACAGTACAGCCCGAACTACGGATGATCCGGATGTATGTGGTGTTTTCTCTGAGCTGCAAAAAAACAAAAAACAAAAAAAAATGCTGCTTTTCTTGGAACTCGCTGTGCAGCACTGGCATTCGGATTTTAACACGAGGACACAAGGCCAAGTGTAGAGAACAGAATGGACCTGAAAGACGGAACACAGCCCTTGGCTTGGGGGGGTAAAAAGGCTGACAAGGTTTGGCCTTTTCCTCCATGTTAAACTGACTCCGCCGGGCCTTTTTTCTCCTTCTCAGCAATGAACCCTTGGTACCAGGTCCAATAGAGTGTTAGAATTTGGCTATAATTATTCATTTTAGCATTGTATGCTATCACATGAAGTATGTCAATTACTAATTGTTTTATTTTCTTATAGAACTATATTTTGTGTTGAAGTATCTAGCTGTGACCACTGTCTTTTCTTTTCTCTCCTTTTCTTTCTCTGTTGCATTAGATCCACACCTTTAGGTCAACAAAAACGCACACCATTTGTTACCACAGTCCAATGTCATCTGCATGAATTAGGACCTGGCCTGTTTATGCCCAGAGGCAACTGGCCAATAGGACTTGGTTGTGTCCACCCCTTCTTTGAGGAGGCGGATTGAGCCCAGGAGATAATGCCCATCACACCCAGATCTCAGGGCTCTTTGCCCACTGAGACCCAGAGAGAGGTTTTTGATATACTTAACTGTGTCCAATAAATGTTATTTGTTTTACTTTTGGTCTACTCTGGTATGTTCTCAGGTTTCCAACTGAAGAATCGGGTTAACAAGAGCCTTCAGGGAAGGTAATGCCTGGCTCGTGGGCATGTTTTCACTTCTTCCCATGAACACACATGTTTAAGCTACGTTTAAAAGGCGGAATCCCACGCTCGCATGTACTTACTGCTAGAAAGAGCATGCAGTACATTCCAAATGAGGAGTGGCCAGAGTAGAAGGACAGCCTGGAGAAAAAAAAAAAAGAAAAAAACGTAAGAGGACGTTAACTTTCAATGCGTCATGCGGTATAATTCCAAAACAACAAATCCCCAGATGAATCCTCCCGCCCTTATTTTCCCAATATGGTTTATGATAATGTCCGCACTGGGGAGGTTCGTAAGCAGCTGCTCGGGGCATGTGTTTATTAATGTTTAGCTTTATCGGTTTTAGGCTCTGGATATGACACAATCCCAAAACACTAGAAAACGGTGGTACTTTCCCTGAATCACAGCTAGGAGATTTTTAAATATATAAACTGTATAATAACACAACTCATACTTAGGTGATAAGAATAGGATGATTAATTTAAATCCTCTTATGTGCACCTCAAAGGCTAATCTGCCCATTAGCATTTGGGGTGTTTAGGAACGGATTCCATTTTGAGGCAAGAAGCCACAAATGGAACTCAAGGCATCGAGTTACTCTTAGTTTTGTCGACGTTTTTCTGTCATTGTGTTAGACAAATATGGGTGATTATTGTAAGTGTAGAAAAAAGCATAAAAGATCTCGGCCTACCTGGACTCTGTGACGTCGGCCAGACTGCCGGTGCAGTTGATGACCGGAACGTAGCCCGTGCAGGCCTTGGGCGCGCACACGGCCAGGAAATTAGGCCTGGGCCGGCCGATTGTGTACTTGGCGAGGTCGGTCAGAGACTGGCTGACCACCCCTCCGAACAGAAAGGTGCCCACCACCTTGTAGAGAGCGGCGGCGTACTGGTTGAAGTCTGAATTGGAGTAAACCCTCTTGCTATAGACCAGATATGCCTCTCCAGATGAAATCTGCAGAAATAAGAACGTATCAAGCATTTGTTTTATTTCTTTTTTGCTATCTTTTCCTTTTTATACATTATATATAAGCCTCTTCTAAATGGTATAAACATTATATTCATTCAGGATCAATAAGGTGTTTCTTAAATAATGAGGCAATTGAGGTTAAAAGAAACTAAACTTGCTCAGACCTGATGGAGGCTTGTAGGAATACTTACGATAATGACAATGCAGGAGATGGTGACGGCAGCGAACATGACGTGAGTGATGGTGTCTGGTTTTAGGGGGTACTTGATGCTCTCATCATCACAGTAAATCCCCCTTTGATACGGCTTGTACACAATGGTCATGATGATGGAGGGCAGTGCCGCTGTAGTAAAAAAAGAAAAGAAAAAGAAAACAGGAAGGCATTCGTTTTAGATTAGATTAGTACAATTGCAGAAATTAGATCTTGTTAAAATGAGATGAATACATCGTGGACACTCAGTGTTTTTGCCTAAAATGAGACAGGTTACTTAAAATCCTGCTTCTAGGCGGACGCTGGTTGATAGACTTCAATAGAAAAGAGTTAATGTTTCGAGGATAACACATTTGTCTATGTTCCACGAGGCTTTCAGACATGACATCATTAACAATGTTTGACTAAGGCTAGCCAAATTATTTTCTCTCTTGCTTTTTCTCTCTGCACTTCAGGTTTTTAAAATTACAATAATAAATAATAACCTACAAGGAGGGAAAAAAAACTTTTAATTTTAATTAAATGTCTGGGTTATGGTTGAAAAACACAAAAATAAGAGGAAATTGCTTTCGTATAGGCACTGTAGACAAGAGTACAAAAGATTGGAATTGGAATAAATCATACACAAACCAATGACTATATGGATACTCGTCTGTACACAAGTTCCTGCAAGCAACACACTCTTGAATGATGTGGTTGTGTCTAAAAATATGACAAAGGAGCAGCTTGTGGCTGGGAGAGAGCAAGATGTCCTTGAGTTGTTCAAAAATATCCCTCCCCCCACAAAAAAAACAAAAAAAAACAAAAGTCATGCTCACCATACTTCTTTCTAATGTTCACTTACTCAGTGGGAAATCTTTCAAAGTTGAAGACACACAATTTAGTGTTAAGGAGTGTTAACTTGCTATTTTAACACAATGAGAAACGAGACATTGACAGTGTAGGAAATGAGGCCGGATTGTGAGGGAAAATAACAACCTTTCAGTAATCTTTCTTTTCCGATTAACTTTTTTTTGGTCTCTCAAGGCCTGAATGGGGAGTTGGTGTACAGTATGACCCAGGGCTGATTTAAACCCTGTATGGGGGGTTCTGTTAGGGCCCACTCAGCCCTACTCAGGCCAAAGAGATAACAACACTGGATGTTAATGCGTTTCTTTTTTTTTTTAAAGGTGGGGCTTCAGGTGAAGGCGAGGCTTGTCAAGTCATGTGACTCACTTCGGATTATTCCAACCTTTGGCTCTTTGATAACAATGAGCATTTTATCTTGTTAAACATTATGTTTTGCAACTTTTTCCACCCCCAAATTGGTATGAATTCAGATTTTTAAAGCAATATTTGGAGAGTTTGTCCAAAAAAAGAGGCACAAACTCTGGCTATTTTTCTCTTAAAACTTATTACATTAAAAGTTGTCAGAGAAACGAGTTAACTGGCAAACTGCTGAAATAATAATTGCAGCCCTGGGAAAGAATTCACTCTCCACCCTGATATCCACTTCCATGAGTGTCGGGGCCACCGTGGAAATAGCAAGCAGCTGCAAATGAAATGCTATCAAAACAGTGTGCAAAAGCAGGGAGGGAAATGGGAAACGCGCACTTGCCGTTTGCGTTATATTTCTCCCATTCTTTAAAAAAAAAAAAAAAAAAAAGATTTGCTGCAGACATTTCCGCAAGAAGAGAGAGACCACAAGAACTCAAATCAAAAGAGAAAATACACCAATAGAAGTTCAGCAGCATGCCAACCACAGACAAAATATTCAGAGACACTACAAAGACAGGAGTCTTGTTACTATAGAAACCTTGCTATAAGATCCAAATAAATAATCAAATATTTGATTTTTTTTCCAATCGGTATTCTTGCTTCTTCCATGAAAAACTGATAATCCTTTTCCGATTATGTTAAAAGACTAACTTAATCATTTAATAGATCTACAGAGACACAATCCATATCATTACCTAACTTGTTAGCAAATAGCCAATGAGAGTGCTTTCCACACAAGATAATTGCTCTCGACACCTACACATGCTCCGTTCATTATTTTTAAGGAGTTCCACCGCCTGAGGGCATTTCAAAACGGCCAAAAGCCACTCGACATGTGCTAAACACCTTTTTGAAAATATTGTTTTTGCGGACCGCAGCTGCTCGACACCCATCTTCCATATGGCCCACCACCCAACAGCTGGATCTGGTATGTATAACCTACCAGCCATTTCAGGAAGTGGTGCACTGGGAATGCAAATTTTCGACTGGGCACAGAAAAATATCATAAAATCTCGTTTGCAACGACAACAACACAATGAACAGTGAATTGTCCGGTATTAAACTGACGTTCAGTGTCAGGCGCAACGGGGGAAAACCTTCAAATGGATTTACCAATGTGGGTTTCAGGTCGAACTTCCTGCATCTGTATCCTGTATCCTGCCTGGCAGACGCAGAGCAAGCTGTATAGAGAGAACTACTACTTTGTTTCCTCTTCTACATGGTAGAATGAAGTCAATCAGACGCATATGAAAGAGAAGAGAATGCCTACACGTATAAGGTCTTTTATACACAACCATATTTCTAAATCTGGTGTTACACCTTTAATAATATTAGTTTAATCCCTAAAAGGCAAATTTCAAATACATCGGAACTATCATAATATTGGTCCGGTGTAGATGTTAGTTAAAATGAAGCAGCATAGAAATATCGTTTGAGTGTTTTTTTGCAGGCTATTAGCTTTGCCAGACAAAATAACGTGTGGTATTCTCCCATGGAACACAATCTAAAGGGGTCAAGGTGGCACAGAATCTGTTTCCAGTCCACGTACGACGCTACATCAGCTAAGATAATTCTTCACACAGTGGGTAATGTTTTAATTTAAAATGAAAACCAAAGTGCACCAGCACACCGACGTGAAAGGAAAAGCTCAATGCTCGCTCCAAGCTTCAAACGCTTGTCAGAGATCACCCATCCATCACTGCAAAGCGGGGGAAAAACGGAGTAAAAAGCTTCAAAAACCAGAACGAACAGCTGCTTAACTTTGCCAACCTTTTTTTTTCCAGCCTAAAAGGCTCACGTAAACTCCTGGATATATATTTACCTTGTAAGCCATATGCTAATGGCTGTTATTCCTCGCTAGCCAAATGTAGAACTTGCCAGTTTGCCGCACAGTTTACGGAGCAAGTGAAGTCAGGGCATCTGGCCTTTTAAACACCCTCCCCAGGCTTGTAAAAATCCATCAATTTTTGATTCCCCACATGTATACGCGAATGAATCATCAAACTAAAAAACTCACTTCAACCTGTCAGTCATAAATTAAGAGTTTGTTTGGAGTTTGAACTGCTGCCATGAGCTGGGTGAACGTCACGCCCATGGATGTGTACGTGCACAGGTCTTATGAATACTGCCCTTAATGGATAATATCTGCAAGAAACAAACCACCTAGGCGTTTGAGAAGCAGACATATGCAGATTCCAGACAAAAATAGACCCACTGGTACACAAAATAGGCTGTCGGCACACCACAGGATCGTCCCACAACCCAGACTGACACTGGTGTAGAGAGGCCTCCATTTAGAAGAGTCTCCCAGTGAACGTCATGTTTTTGGACCAAAAAAAGAAGAAAAAAGTACTCGCATGGGAGCGTTGAGAGAAAAACTCATCTTTCTTTTCTTTCAGGACACCTGCTTTGCTGAAAAGAAGGACAAATAACTGCCTGTGCGGAATGCAACCAGAAAAGTTCGTCCCAAAAAACTCCCGACAGGAGCCTGTTTGAAGTGGGTGCCTCTGATTTAAAAAAGCAGACATTACAGTCTCTGATTTTTGCTTTGCTCAGCATAAGTTTTACCTGGCTACACGTCAGAATTTATCCTCAGTTTTAAGGTTAATGTCTACACAGGTTGACATGTGACAGAAAAAGAAAAGAAAATGCTAGTGATTGGATATGGGGACCGGCCATTTGAACACAATCAGGCACATTTCTTTGAAGATTTCACAATTTACTGATTGATTTCCACTCGTTTTTCCATCTTATTCCAAGTCGATCCCTCTTCCCCACACAGTCTACATCTATTTCTGATCGTCACCCTCTTCGTTATTGTATCTACCTACAGTTTCGCCTCTTTAATGGGAATATTGATCACGTGGGAGCATTCTGGAGGCCTGTCACGTCCTCCCTTTGCCCCTTTTGCTACAGTTGCTTTTCCACCTTCTGCTCCCATTTATTTATCTCGAATGCACTTTTGCCGGCCATTCTCAGGCGTGTATTCGTATTCGAGGTGCCGCATTCATCTGGAAGCAGCTCGCCGGGTTTAGAGTTACCGGCACTTGTTTTTCTCCCATAACTCGCTGCACCTGCAGAACATGTAGGCAGGTAATTACTTTCCTCAATTTGAAAAGCAGAAATCCTTAGTGCTCGTTAGACACGTGCTGAAGGAGTGTACCGACGTGTGTGTGTGTGTGTGTGTGTGTGTGATGTAAGAGGGCTGTTCTCATGCCCCTGGGCTGGCCAGCTTTGTCTAAAACTTTTCCTCAGGGTCAGAGTTGGAACACTGGCACCTGCCTTTCATTTTCTTCCACCCTTGTTTCCTGTCTTTTAAACATCACGGTCAGTCAATGGATTTCCACTTTCTGCATTTTTTCACATTTTTTGGGGGGGATTTTCTTGTTGGTCTTTTCCCTTCTGTTGGCAGCTCTTGTTTCACCGTTTCCTCACTTTTCATATGGGTCTCTTAAGTGGCTCCTTACCCCCCCACCTCTCTATATTGTTGTTCTTTCTCATTTTTTCGTCTCTTTCCTGCAATTGAGAATAGTTTAGCGTATAATATCAGGTGCTGTAAGAGACCTTTAAAGGCTGGCTCGGACTAAGAAAACAACCCAACCCACCCTCTCTCTGGCTGTCTAACCCAAGCCGGACTGACTCATGTGGAAGGTATGTGCTGAGCCTACATCCTCTACCGACGCCGGGCTCTGGAATTCCAATTCACAGGAAGAAACGCCCCAACTTTGCCAATCGCGCCAAATCCTGCTGTTTGCCGCCGTCCATTCTCCGCTCCTAATCCCCCCCTGCCGTTTCACCCCGGGTCATTCACGCGTGCTTGAGTACGAGCCTTGCGGGAGAAGACGGGGGCGGAGGGGCGAGGCTTTGCCGGCTAAATCTGGGCTGGCAGAATCAAAGAGAGACCGGGCTTTGGAGGGGATCAAAGAAGTAGGCCACACAGGTTTAGACCTAAACCAGCAAGGTCTGCGGGAGGACTTAAAAGCCAGTCTGATCATGTGGACAAATATAATGAGGCTACTGACCTACTTTACTAAATATATACCGCAGACTACCATGTGTCCAAAGTAGGAATTGTCTTAGAACATGGTTCATATCTGCTTCCCAGTATGTTCTGCACCATTTAGTTCAATATTTTGATCTTTGTCAACAATTAGCCTCATACGACATAACAGAGATGTTGGACATTTGCCTCTTATGGCCCAGTCTGCATAAACATAGATTACTTTGTCTTATGACACGTAACAAGTGAATTGATCAGAATTCAGATAAATCGTTGTGTCTAACTCTTACTCAACCTTTCATGCTCCTATAGTCATACTCAGTGCAGATAACTGCAATATTTGAAGAAAAAAGAAGAGAGAGTGATCTGTGGAGTTATGTTTTAAAGGAAAACTGCACATAGTTTGTATAGTACCAAATGTAGCCGACATCCTTTTTTCTAACACATAGATTTTTCAATTACATTTTATTCACACTATACCGTCTTCTGCAGGTATGCCTGCTTTGAAAGGTAATCCGATTACTGGCGAGAGTATGTTCTTATTTTGGTATTGTGGAAAAACGTTCCAAACATGCTGTAACTTCTAATTTTCCCTCCAATACGTCTATATAGAAATATAGCCAAACAACTGCTAAGACCCAGTCTTTAAGTTACACTTGATTTTGTCATATGACACTGCAGCCTTAATAACCGGGAGCTAACTGGAGTGACTGACTAGAAAAACTTTGAATTTCTATCTTTAAGCCACTGCTTTACCCTGAACGGAAAAAAAAATTCAAACCTGTTCTGAAATATTTGACCATTTTCTATGTAACAGTACTAACTGTAGATGTTTATGAAACAAGTAGACAGAAACACAACTACATGGCCACCTATATGGGCGGATGTTCTTCCAGAGGAGCTCCTGTACGCAGAGACAACCAAAATGTTGGAGGTAGCCGCCATAATAATCCGATTTATGCTGCTATAAAGAACAAAGTACACCATTTCTTTCATCGACCCAGGTAGCTCGCAAACTCATGGTCGAGCCAAAAGGTTGGAAAAATGCTTGTTTTTTTAATTACTCACCTAAAATTCCATAATACATTTGTTTTTTTTAGGGCAATGCAAGCAATCAGAAATTAATGCTTGTAAGATGTAACTCAGAGGCAAAAGGAACCAACTGTAGGGAAATGCATTTGTAAATATTTGATGTGTATGGTTTAAGATCCTAAAATTTGATAGTCGATTTAGCATCTTTTGTTTTTCATGCTACAATTCGTGAACCATCATATCTCCGTAAATGCAATAAAAAAATAGGAAAAGCATGCTGGTTACAAGCAGGACAATGTTCATGATTTCTACTTTACTATTGCCTCACAGCAAGAGGGTTCTGGGTTCGAGTTCCCCGGGGAACCAGGAACCAGAACCATGTTCTCCCTGTGTCTGTGGGTTCTCTCCGGGTTCTCCGGCTTCCTCTCACAGTCCAAAACCCTGCCTGTTAGGTTGATTGGACACTCCAAACTGCCTTTAGGAGTGAGTATGCGTGGTTGTTGGTCCTTGTGTGTCTCTGTGTGGCCCTGCGATGGACTGGGGGACTGTCCAGGGTGTACCCCGTCTTACACCCATTAATTACTGGGTTAGGCTCCAGTCCCACTGTGACCCCGTTATGGAATAAGCGGTTACGAAAATGGATGGATAGATGGATGGATGGATGTTGGTTACAATGTGCTGTTTGTAACACACATGCCTCGCCTAGAGGCTATTTAGTCTCACTCTTCGTGGGGAAGCCGACACAGTCGTGACGCGCTGCTAATTACAGTCCATTTAACCGCGGCAGCACCAGAGTCATGCAGCAATTTGAGCTGTGGCTCCTCCCACGACTCCTTACCGATACGACACGGGCATGGATATATTAAAGCCTAGGCTCCTCTCCTTGGGTTCCGGGCCAACGTTCACGATTTAAACAAATCGTGAACGTGTCTATAAGCAGAGATAATGAAAAGTAGGCGAGAGCTTACAATGAACAAGTGCTGGCCTAATACGCAAGACAAGAAACAATGCACCAGGAACTATTTAAATTCTCAGATTTCTACCTTAACCCATTTGGTGTGTCTGGTATCGTCAGATGGAAAAACAAGAGGATTGTATATCTATTCAAGTGACGTCAACGGTGGTTAATTTGCCCGGGTTGGGCTGAGTGTGAACGATTGAGGTCATGCGAAAGAAATCACTTTAGCTGACGTTCCAATTTAGCCTTTGCATCTTAACAAAAGATGGTTCAAAAGACATCCAAACAGCCAACTACGGTGGAGGTGTGGACAGTATCATTCAGGGTCAGATCCAATGAAAGTAAATAGCTAGTCCTTACAGTCCAGACTAAACCTATTTCGGAGGCCTGTTTCTGTTCAGACTAATGGTCAGCCTAATTACAAGTCATATCACACAGTTGTTCCATGGCTGTGGCAACAAGCTTTTATCTGACTGGACATAGACATTTGGGTGACCGGCGTCTGTGGCGAGATGGAAACAGGAAGCAAAAGGGCGGAATGTCATCCAGAGCCGGTTGACTAATTCAACCGAGACACTAATCCCATGCATGTGCACACAAAAGACAGATGAAAACAACCCATAAAAACCCCCAAACTATCAAACCTTCTAAGAACTGGCGTCTTTGTGTGCTAGTTTGTTGTAGAAAAGCATTATCTTTCATGCAAATTATTATGTTTAAGCTCTTTTTTTGTAGACAAAAGGTGTTACACAAATAAATTTGCCTTGTGTTTGGAGGGGGAGGTAGGGAAAAGCCTCTTCCCTACATTTTTCAACCCTCAGACCTTAGCACCATGACCACAGCAGACATAACAGGGGACGAACACCCAGCCCTGTGCAAAACACAAACGCATCAACACAAAAAAACCACACATCTCACACCTACACGACAACTTTGGCTGCCTCAACTTCTTCCTCTCACATTTGTTTGGTCAAATATGTCATTATAAGCAACGATCAAGATCAATTGTGATAGTGGCATCACCATTTTTAGAATCATGGAGTTCTTAAATAACAACAACCAAAACCACTGCTGGTAATATAAAGAGTGATTCACATCTCCTTGAATTTATACATTTGCAAACTACTGAATTCAAGAGTTTTGAATAGATATCAGAAAATCTTTTAAGTACTCATTCTGAAAAAAAAGAAAGAAAGAAAGCCAGTTTAAATGCAAAAAAGACAAATGGATATGGTAATAGTGATGAGAAATGGAAAAGTGATGTTCTACAGTTCCTGCATTGACTGAACTCTTTGGAAAACCATGTCTGTCTGAGGTTAAACCCAAAACATCAGTCTGTGAGACGCAACTGGAAGCTGTCTGTGGGGAAACGCGAAGCATGGCGAGTGGAAACATTCTTCAGAGGATTCCTGGCAGACAAAATATTGCGGAAAATGGGGAATATGTGGGCGCGCGCGTGAATATCGAATTTCCATAAACAAACATTCGGCTTCCTGAGGCCCTAAACAGTCCTGCAGGGATTTTTGGGTCTCTAGCTGGAGTTCGAGGACGAGATGGGCTGGAGAGGAGAAGGCTCAGGAGGAACTCCTCTACTATTATTTTTTTGCCCATAGCTTGGAATATTCATTCTACAGACTGGTTAATATTTCATTACAGTTCAGCATGAGAAAAGCAAAGTTTTTACGCACTCCATTGGCAATATAATGGAGACGAAAAGACCCATCTTAATATTTTTTTGTCCTCTTTAGTCCAATTCAAACGCGTAAAATATGCAAAAATATCCATGCAATCACTGTCAAACGAGATTCTAAGTTGCTCTCAAGATGCAAACACGCTGAATCATGGTTAGAAACAGCTGTCACCGTTCAGAATTAACAATCCCTTCTCGATTCGGAGTGAACAGGACGAAAATACAGACGAACATCCATGTATCCATGACTCACCAACCAGGACGCACAGCACATCCATCACCACGTAGAGTGTCCTTTTCTTCGGATCGTTCATTTTACTTGTGGTTAATTGCTTGTGAAGTTGAACTAAATATCTTCTTTTCGAAGTGGGTACAAAAGACAGTCCATCGGTGATCGGTCACGCCGAAACACAGGTACAGGCTATGCAAACAACCTGGCAACCGGCGCAACAAGTTCTTCCGGGATCCTCTTCTCCTGCGCAGGCATCGACACAAAAGGGGTGGAGAGCTTTCCCCGAAGTCCAGAGCCTCTAAGGGGAGCCTTTAAAGGTCAGCACCGCTTAGCGCGCATCGCCCTCCGGACTGTCAACCCGATCTTCCTGCTCCACGGATCCGGAGGTGTCCGGAAAGCTCAGCAGAGAGTCCTGTCTTTCCCCAATACACACACGCACACAACACGCCACAGACTGGTCCCTCCTCCTAACTTCCTCGTCTGGCTCCTCTCTGGCTATCTGATTTTTTTTTTCTTCTTCGCGCTTTACGCACAGACGCCAGAACGAGAGCGCATGGCTCTTTATAGTAGTAAATCCGTTTAATTGACAAAATTAAAGCACAATATGGATGAGGCTGAGAGGGGAGGGCGCCTGAGAAAGTCCAGAGAATGCATCAATTTAAAACGATTTGAAGAATATTTATATCCAGAAATAAATGACTGACGTCTTATCCCAGGTAAACTGGATTTCCAGTTGGCCTTCTTGGATTATGACAGAATTGTGAACCTGAGTTCTTTTCATTAAAGTAAAAGCTGAATGCACCCAGTTGTGTGTTTGTAGGAATTTCTAAGCATCAGCTGGGTGCTAAAAAAAAGTTAAATGTGAATGCCAACATAAGAATGGACACTTGTCATGACTAAAGAAACCCGAGTTAACATCAGAATGAATCCTGGTGTCGGCTCTTTTAGCCCCAGTCTTTCAGCCCCCCCCCCCCATGGGTGTACCTAACACTTTAAACCCTGGGTGTGCATTCCCACTTATCTCTGTTTGCATGACAAACACCACGTTTAGCCCTCAGGTTGGTCAGCTCAGAGCCCTGGAGTTAAGCAGATAAACCCCCCCCAGCCTCGTCTGTACTGCTGCTTTGTTTCAGTTTTGTACATTTGCTAACAAATATAAATGCATTGAAATCAAGTTTTGTCTTGCACGATGTAGCTGCAAGTTTAAGGAAGTTTTACCACATACAAATAAAAAACCCCCACACAAAACAAGTGTATTTTTGAGTAGATCTCAGCAGGCAGACTGTTCCAGGAGGATCTAATCTGGAGCTTCTCTGCCCCCTCCTGTTTCAATTTGAAATGCTTTTTCTTTGTTTGAAACAGCCTCCTTTTTATCCTATTTCTCCATTTGCTGTCAATTAACTGTAGTCTTCCTGGAGTCATAGACATATTTACATAGACGCCGCATTGAGGGCTGAATCTTACGTCAACGTGGCCGCCATCTTGGATGTGGCAAAGTGGAGAATCGGAGTCAGCGATCAGACAGTGAACTGGTGTAAATCTCAGGGTTTGTTGTTCAACAGCTTCTCAAAGGCCGTCCTGTGATGTATGGGGAGGTAGTTTGGTGTCTGATGCTGTACACCCTAAAAAACAAAGGATGTGATTCCACAAACTGAGGCCGAAACTGCCAAACTCCTGGGCCATGTAACTGAATTAAAGGCCCAGGAGCCTATCCAAACTCTCAGCATGTGAGAGGTAAGTTTACCCTAAACGGGTCCTCAGTCCATCACAGAGGCCAGAAAAAAACTTCAAGGTATTCTAATGTGTTCTTGCCTTCAGCAAGTTCGGAAAATATTCTCTAGCCATGATTCTCCCTTGAACGGACTTAAAGAATTAAAACATCTTTCAAAACAATTCAGTACAGTTTCAGGAGCAAGCAGAATGGGAGTCCAAGGAAAACAAATATGATAAGCC
Source organism: Menidia menidia (assembly GCA_907169785.1). Lineage (NCBI taxonomy): Eukaryota > Metazoa > Chordata > Actinopteri > Atheriniformes > Atherinopsidae > Menidia > Menidia menidia. The sequence goes on from CAJRST010000002.1 coordinate 1,977,523, forward strand.
TCAAGTTGTTTTGTTGTGTTTTGAGTATTTACAGTTTAAAAGTTACTTTGGTAGGCTAGTAATCTCTTTTAATAATGTTCTGTATTTGTACCCTGATGAGAATAGAAAATGGATAAATGGATGGACGTTTTTTAGACCAAGCAAACAAAATAAGGTTTGAAGAGAAATTCAGTTCTGACCTGGGAAAATCCAAATGTAAAGGTAAAAGTTAACTAAGGTTTAACAGAGATGAAACTGACTAGAGTGAGGACGAGGTCTGCCATAATTAAAACAGCACACTTAGAACTAAAACAAAATCCAAGTCTGTTCCTTTTCATCTTCCCAAGCAGTGAGGATGAGTGCAATTCTGAGCAATCAGCTGTTCACAAATGACAGGGTTAAAAAAAAAACACAGGAAATCCATCCTACCAGGCCAAAAGAAGGAGAGGAAGTGGATTGAATCAAGACAGGAAAGAGGAAGTGGGAGATGTGAAGCAGACCCAGACGAGGGGTATCGTTAACATTTCAGCAAAGCCTCTGTCAGAGGATGGTATTCATCCTATCGTTTTGAAAATAAATTAAATACCAGAATAGATCTATTCATAGTCCTCTGAAAATGACCTGATGTCATGAAATATAGAATTTCTTCAGGCACAGGTGAGACTGGTTCTCCTTCCCCTGGAGCTCGGTTTAAAAACCAACCTTTTACCCTTTCATTCATAGTGGAACTTTAAACAGATTTTAAAACAAGGTAGATTTATCTATAACAAGTTTACTTAAGACTTAAACACAAAAACAAAACAAAAAAATACATTAATAGGAGAAAATGATATAATATTGTCCCAATTGGAAAATTAGAATAGAAACAGTTTTAAAAATGTTAGTTAGTCACTGCTGTTTGTGTTGTTTTACTATCTTTAAGCATAGCCAGGGGGTCTTATGTTCATGTTTGTGGAATAAGTAAACTGAAAGCAATGCCTTTACTTTAGGCCCAAAGTACTGAAGAACATGTTAATGATTTGTGAATAATGCTTTTTCCTGTTATGTTGATACATCCTTTAAAAAAAAAGTTTCTTATGGAAGTTGATGCATCCATTTTATTTGTTTTTTAAGTTTCTTATGAAAGTTGATGCATCCACAATCTGTGTTTTTTAAGTTTCCTATGGAATATTGAAAATTGCATCACATGTGGATCATTTTTATTTGAGAAATGGACTAAAAGTAATTAAATCTTAATCTGTTTTTTTCCCCCTGGATTAGGTTAGAAGACCTAATGATGTTGGTGTTTGACAGTAGAAGCATTCATGATTATCCCATGAAAATTAAGACATTTTCAGTCATTCATTTCAAATGGAACACCTTGATATTTGGAGTTTTTAGGTTTCATTCTTGTAGTTTTTAACCAGTTTACCTTCTCTCCTTTTTTTGTTTTGTCTCCCTATCTTTGGGATTGATTTAACTTAACTGCCTAACAGTGAAACCTTTAGTTCTTTAAACTAAAACTGCTCCTCATTTCACCCCTAGACACCTTTGGGCTCTTCTGAACCTAAATGATCGCATTCAGCTACCATTTTAAGTGAGTGCTTTACGTTAGGTCTGTGAGCGTATCGCACTTTAATTTTTTAACATCCTCCTCAATTCGTCAGTCATGGGATACACTAGATGGAGTTTACTTACCCAAACAAGCTCTAAAATGAAGTTTTAAGTATGTGAAGCCTAAATTAAGCATGTTATGACATTTCTTTTTTAAAGAAAAAAAAGCTTTTTCAACTATCTGTGGAAAAAACATGGATTCGGGTTGATATTGCTCCAAAGAAATTTGAAAAATGCACACAAATACTTTCCCATCCTTTTTTCGAAGTGTAGATGTTAAAGGCTTGAGACAAAAATGAAGTGTCGCTGGTTTACACTGTGTCTACATTAGGAAAACAGACCTAAAATATAATTTTTTTAATGTCATGAATCATAAACTTATCTGCAAAGCATGAAAAGAATAACAACTTCACAATGAACACACCTAATAGTTTGGATGAAATGCCTTACATCACCTTTTAAAAATAGTAATTTCCCAATATTTACATTGATATATAATGTGTAATTAGTGTAAGTGAAGATCCATTTACGGACCTCTTTTGTTTGTCCCCTCTGACCGAATAATTTGAGCATTGGATTCTACAATCTCTGCTACTCTGTATACTGTAAAATCACATATACAGGTCAAAACTCTCCGTACAAAAAATACACTGTGAAAAAACAGGTTTTGTTTGTTCATAACATTCGGAGATTTGGATATCTATTTCAAGATCACAGAACATACTTGTAAAATTACAAATAGGACTTTATTAGCTTCGGATCCTAGAGTGACAGACACAAGATACCATTTTGTGACATCAAGATTACTCAAGATCCCTTTTTGCACATTTTTGAATGAACACATGATTCTGCATTCTGGGAAAGTAATCAAATTTTCACCGTGCAAAAAGAAAAAAAAGGGGGAAAAAAGTCGTTTCTGTGAATCTAAGCTAATACAAGTTTGATGAAGTTTTCCAAGAAGCAAAACTGTGGCCACTATATTTAAATGTGCTACATTTAACTCAGAGAAAATGAATCTTCATACCAAGAAGTTTATGGTTATTAAGCTTTGACAAAACAGAACAGATTCAAAGCAAAAAAATATTGAAAAGCTCCAGTTCCAGCGTTTCTTTCAAAGGGTCTCTTTACATTTGAATGAGGGACATCTGTGGATCCCTATGTATGGTTTTCATATTTCATATGCTTATAAAATACTTGTGAAATGCGATTTTTTGCTAAGACAGTTTCCAGTTTTCAAATGGTCACATTGAACGTGAGCGCTCTTTTAAAAAATGAACAAGCAAGAAAACGTAACAATTTGTTTGGCAAAAGTTGGTCGAAAGACACAACTGACACAAAATCTAGTTATGTTCAGAAAGACGTCTAACTTTTGACGACTTTCAGTGGATTTTTCTCACTCACCACCTTCCTATAAACCAAACTTGACTTCTCTTCTTGGCTGCCTGGTTATTCAACTCCCTCTACTGGCCATAGACTGCATCTGAACCTGTTACCAAGTATTGGAGGGAGTAGCTTAGTTTCTTGAAGAAGACTCAGCCATCAAGAGAGACTATATGTAAATAACATCATTTCTATAATTCCTATTTGTCCTGGAACCCACAGTGTCCAGAATTAAACTCAGTCATTATGTCAGTGCATAGAAAAACTAAATATGATTGCATATAAAGGCAAAAAAACACTGAGACCCGAAATGTTCTACAGATATTCTGGATGGTGATGGATTTTGTTTGTTCCCTGAGGTTCCCTGGTAGACAGAGATAAAATATCTGAATGCATAGCATCAGTCAAAACTAGCAAGAAACATTACGAATCCTGTTAAAATGTGTGTCACAAGACGTTTTGACTGTTGTTTCCCATTGCATCCAGGTTAAGTGATATTATCTAGCAGCATGCACATGAAATGTGCATGAATGATGAATGTTTGCTTTAATTCAAAATAGAAATATCTGAAACTTGTTGGAGAACAATGGATTAGACAGTAACAAATGTGGGATTAGATTAGTGAAAAATGGGAAAAACGGCACACATGGAATACTTTCTGACCACAAATAAAACTGCCATTGCCGGTGAGAAAACCCAGTTATTGTGAATTACCTGTGGGAGTGAATGTTCATCTCTGTGTGATGGACCGGGTGTACCCCTCCTCTCGTCTAACCACAGCTGGGATAGGCTCCAGCAATCCTGCAAATGAACAGATGGACGGATATCAGACAGCTTTGTTTCTTCGGGTGATGGAATTTGTTTACCTGCTTCCATCGTTTTGTGGGTGTGCCAGCAAAGACGGTGGAGATAGATCCCCAACACAAGTTTCTAACGTCAGCGTTTGGAGAGCGTTAAAACCCGGGACACCGTATTGTAAAACATTTGTAGTTTATGAGTCTTATCCTGGGGGCGTATTACTCAGGCAAGAAGCCTTAAAGAAAAGATGAATTTAGAAAGAAACCTGGAAGTATAAATTTAAATGAAAGGCAGGATTGACACAGAGGGGATGAAGACTAAGATTCAAGTAAGATTTCATTCAAAAGGTAAATGTTACAAAGGAATATGGTGATGTGAAGTCAATCCAACAGGAAATGAGGTGAAATGGGGTGCGAATACAGAGAAAAAAATGCTGAGTTTGAACATTAAGCTCACTAAAATGTAACAAAACAAAACAGATTAGTCCTCTCTTAATCTGCAAATTGGTTGTAAGAGTGGACTGAAGTAACAAGATTATTTCCTGTTGTTTCCAATTCCAAAAACACCTTTGTAGTACTCTAGCTGATCATATAACACCAACGAAAAGTAAATGTACTAATAATAGATGTAGTAGAATTGTACTATTGGAATATTCAAAGCTGTCATTGAAAAAAAATATGGTATGGATGGAATAATACCACAATAATAATAATACAATAATAATAATTATAATACATTGCTGTAAAAGCTGTTTATTGCTTTCAAATTTGCTTTCAAGACAACATGTGAGATCTGGATGAATCTCACCATAAAACTGATTTCCCTTTGAATTTTTCCCCATTTCAATCAGGTTTTGTTTCAGATAACATGGCAGAATTTGTGGATCATGTTTAGCATCTTCTTTTTGAAGGAATACTCAAAGCCTTTACAATTAACATTGTGGAAAAATGACTTATGTTATTTTCCTTGGAGATCAATTCATTATAACTTCTCAATTTAGTTTTAATTTCATCCTCATGTATTTTTGCTAAGCTTCTGCCCATATTAGCTTTTTTTCCCATAACACTGCTGACACTTTGCTAACTACACGATAAACTGCAATATGCTGCCTCCGCATTTTGTAAACTGTAACTTCCTCCTTCAGCATTTAGTTGTCATTTCCTGGTCAGACAAATGTTACTATCACAAGCAAGATGAGATAATATTCTGTATGAGAATGCTGCGTCTTGTTTTTAAAAAGTGAATGTCTTTGTGTAAATCAGTGAATCGTGGTTTCCTTGTTTTTGTTTCTATTTTACATTTCTGTGTACAGAAATCCTCTACTTTTCCATCTCGTCAAACAAGTGCTGGAGCAGAGTAAGATGTCAAAATAACTCATATAGTCACAATACAATTGAATATTTCCACCGTTGTATTTAATTCATCTTCTTTACAAAATATAATAATAAAGAAATATTATGAAAGCAGTACAAGATAAATTGCAAAAAAATATAAGTTTTTTAAAGAGAGAAAAGAGAAGTAACACAGGACAGATGGATGACTAGAAGTGGATGCCAATCATTTCCTTCCGCGGGACTTTTAAATTTACCTCTTGAGACATTGTATATAAATTACTTATTGTGTATTGTGTAATCTAAACTCAATCTTCAATCTTAAAATGCTTAAAGTGCTCCTCTGTGATTGGTTTTACAGGAAACAGTATCGCAGAGCTTGTAACACAAAGTTCAACACAGAATACTCCAAAACACTGTCATGTGTAATTTGTAATTAATTTAGAATCAACAATTGAATGTGACTCGAGTAGGAAAGAGGACGTAGAAACTATTTGCATTTGTGGTTGGGATTTAAGGTTGGGTGATTCCATCAGCTAAAGACGGCCCGTGCTGGAAGTTTCAAGGCCAAGGAGCCTCAACTTCCACTTTAGGAAAAGCTTTGGACCACAACATATATATATATAACCACCATGGGCCCACCAAGGTGGAATAATAATATAAACACTCCCCTGCCTATTGATTTCCTATTAACTGCTAATTGATGATCTTCAAATTAAAAGAACCTGAGAATCAATTTGGACAGAGTTTGACAAAATAGCCGCTAAATACATTTAAGATTCAACAGTTCACTTTATCTTCATTCTCTAATTACTGATGACCATGATGATAATTCAACATATTACAAATTAGTAGCAACACACTGCACCTTGAAAAATTCAAGGCAAAGTCTCCAGGGAAGTGCGATGAGAGATAACGTCCACAAACACAAAAGAAAATTAAAGACCCTGCAGAAAAAGTATGTCTTTCAATGTAGCTCCATATTCAAATTAATGGAATCTTACACAATGTCGTAAGTTTCAGGTATTTCATTAAACCGAATCATTATCTGACAGACCTCTACAGACAGGATGTTGGAGGGCAGAAGCTACATGGGACCAAACAAAAAAGGAGAAACAGTTACACTGAGTTACAGACCGGGATGAGAAGGATTGAAGCTTCAGTTTCCATTTGAAAATGTGACATTTAACTGCGAGCAGCACAATCTGTGCTTCATCATATGAGCAACAGCAAAGAAAAAAGAAAAACAAATAGTTTGGTTCTTGTCAAAGCAAACCCGTAAAAAAAAAAAAAAAAAAAAAATCTGAGTAACTGCCAGAACTTTCCTTTCATGATGGGAAAATGAAGAAGCAACGGTTAAAGTGGTCAATCACTGACCTCTTTGAGCAGAAGTGGACAGCAGCCGGACCACCTGCACTGTGCCGTTTGCAGGCCTACACTCACTTCTGTGGCCGTAAGCTCATGATAAATGTCTGAAAGTACTGATTAAAACCCTCATCTTTTTTCCAGTAGACGGGGTTTGAACATCAAAAATTTAATGGATACATAATCTTCATGACAACAGTTTCATCTCTTCTTTAAAAGTCAAATAAATGTCCTGGATTCTTTGATTTGTGTGAAGTCCAATGTCAAGCAAAGCTCTAAAAGGTGTAGCGCATTGTTCAGTTTAAAAATGTCAGTGCGTCCTCACTGTGGCAGAAAATGAAGATGGGCTACGGGTGCAGCAGGTTGCTGAGCGCCTGGAAGTGTGGGGAGAGGGCAGCGGACGAGGAGGACGGGAGGCTGGACTCCAGCTGAAGCCCGTTACCGCGGTCAGAGCCGTCCGAGGCCAGAGGCCCGCCGCGCACGTGCAGCTGGTAGAAGCAGGGGCCCGGGAGGCCGTGGCCGTCGGGGGGGCGCGGCGGGCTGCCGCACGCCCACCGGGAGCTCTGGGCAGAGGGCGGCGACCGGGCCGGAGCTGAGGGACGACGGCCACGGCCACGGCCACGGCGACAATCTGAGCCACGGTCCCGCAGGTCTTCCACGGACGGGAAAGAGAAGGGACATTCAAACGGCTGCTGGGAGCATTCGTCGCCACAGAGCTCTGACAGACTCATTATCAGCTCACCATCTGGGTAGACAGGAACAAGTTTGTGGTTCGCATTCTGGTTACGCCTCCATTCAAACATTAATACAAGCTTTTATTTCTGCCTCTCTGACAGTAAAAGGACTAAAAATGAAAAAACAACTAAAGAAATAATGACTATTAACTCATTGACTGCCAGAGTTTTTTGAGCATTTTGACTGATTTTTCAAGAGCCACAGAATAGTTTGTGCTATGACTATGTAAACAGCGAACACACCAAAAGAAAGAGTAGACTCTCTTCTTTCATCATGAAAATGTTTTTGTTTCTACCTTATTCCTTTCTTCCTGGACTTGCGTCTCACCGGCGACATGTTCTCTCATAGCGAACCGTTACGTTTTTCTTACTTGCCTACAGTCTATGCTCATCTCCCATCAAAAGTGGCACTGCCATCTAGAGGGTCAATTTGTTACTACATACTCTGTCTAGAAGCCGATATTTACGGACAAGCTTTAGCAGATCGTCCCCCAACCACTCTCATTGAAAAACATAAAAGACGTCTATAGACCTCTTTGGCAGCCAATGAGTTAACTTCCGGTCCTTGGCTGAATTCACATCTTTCACAATGCATTCTTAACTAAAGCAATTAGCATTTTGCTAACACGTAATCATCTGAACCTGTGATGGCAACAACAACTAATCAATCTGCTAGCAGCCTCTGACTCGGTGGTCTCACGCTCTGTGATTCTGGTTTCTTTACCTGCAGGCCCAGCCTGCTTTCTGTGGCCTGCGCAGACAGAGGTCATGGCTTTAAGAGAAAGCGGGGCGTTCGTCTGCGCCTGGGGCGGCCCTCCTCTTCTGGAGTTATCGAGTCAACAAGCACACCGTGCGCGCACACACACACACACACACATATATGCATGCATGCAAAAGCACAAACACAAAACAGGCGCCACAAAACAAAAAGGGGAAAAAAAGAAATAAAGGTGGGGAGACAAAAACATGTTTTTATAACAAAACATAATGAATGAGAGGTGTTGACAATAAGAAATAAAATCAGGTCAAAAATAATAAATTCAGCAAAGTCCGATTAACAGCATGTAGGATTCAACCGATGAAAAAAAAAGTATGTGATGTAAATAATATGTGATATGATTTGTGGTTTACATACAGACAGACGGGTCAAACCAAACCTCAGGCGTACTTATGAGGATTTGCAGAATACTCTGCATTTGGAAAATAAGGGATCTAAGTGCACATTTGGAAACTAACTAACTACTTTCTACAAAAAAGAAAGGGGGGGGGGGGCAAAGGGAGTTCTGGACCTGAACTGAGCTCATTACATCGGGTACTGCAGGCGTTTACCTTGTTTGTTTAGTTCCAGGTTCGACTGAGGAGGTAAAGAGGACTCCAGTTGTCCAGCGCCAATGGAATTTGGTGACAGCAACTCTGATGAGCTGTTGCTTCCCTCGGGGTCCACACCCTCCCCGTCCTGGTCTCCATCCTCACTAAAATGCACAACACAACCACCGTAGGTGTCCTTTTTTAATTTTGTGCACTCGTATGTCAAACAAAGAAGCACTTGCACTGTATTTGTTATTTGATTTCCTTTGTGGAGAAAAAACTCGTAAAACACAATTCCCTGTGACAAATGTATTATTATAGCAATTTTAGCTGTCTGAAACTCAAATTCATGGGAACAGATACGTAAAAAAAAAAAAAGGACTTATTACTCAGGCTCTCATTAATCTAAACTCATGAGACCCGAGCTTTTATTTGTTGAGTGTTTATACTTTCCCGAGATATATGGGATTATTTGGGCTTAATACATTTAATAAACAGACTTTTTCATGGTACTGGTAGTTTTCTTCAGCAGTTTATATATTTGTATTTAAAATGTGTATTTATTTTTACTCAGAAATTGAGTTCTGAAGGTCCAAATGTATTAAGTACACAATTTTGATTAAGGACATGATTGGTTGAAAATGTATAAAAAACATTTTATTTTAGATTGAAAACATTTATGTCTGACCCATTTAATGTGAGGCTAAGAGGTCAAAGTAAAATTAAGTATCATGGTAAACAGATGCAAAAATATAATGTCCTCATTTGAGGATGCTGGGATAAAACCTTATGTTATGTTGCCTTTTCATGTTCTTTGTCTAAATTATTTGTAACAATTACTGACAGAAAGCACAGAAATGATTCCACTACGGAAGGAAACTAAGGAAGGCCTAAATTCGGAGCCGGTTTTATGTAAGTTTGTATAGAAAAAAACTAAACAAGAAGGCATCCAGCCTAGAAAAGCAAACTGGTTTGGCATTTGCTCGGGTCTGTGCAGAGAGTGATTAACACAGCGCAGACCTTTATCTGTCATGCCAGCCCACTGACACTCAGACCATAATTTGATTCTGTCCCTGCTCCGCTCTGACTATCTACTGGTTCTTCATCACAGTGCACTTTCTTTCCTCTGACTTCGTAACTAGAGATTCTACTCTCCTCATGGCCTTGAATCAATTTGAACTTTATTGCCTATTTCATTGCTACTTTCAAAGATTGTTTTTTTCTTATTACATACCAGGTGATTTAGTTTCTGTGGGCAGCATCAAGTGAACACACAAATAATTTTCCAATTCAATCTATGGCTATACCACAAAAATTAGATTTAATGCCGACATTTGAACTCCAAATCCCATTTTCAGAGGATAGGGGGATGTTTTCTGAAATTAAAATGAATTTTTTATGCCTATTTTTTACATGCTTAAGAAAGAAAAAGAAGATAAAAAGAGATTTTGGCCACTGAGGTTGTAAAAGAAGAAGCCAAAAAAAGCCAAAACCAGCGCCTGGTCTGTGTTTTAGCTCGCTTCGAACCCCATCCGAGGCTAATTGACGACCATTCAACACAAGTTGCATGTTTGGGCTCAGCGTGCCGGTGTCCCGGCGCTACTCACACGCTCCCCGACTGCAGGGTGTATTTCTTTCTGCTGAACCGGGTGGCTTGCTGGGTAAAGTACATGTGCCGTTCGGACTTCTTCCACATATAGTAGTACTCCACACACTCTCCCACCGAGCGTGTTCGTACCTGAGAAGAGGGAAGGAGGCTGCCCAGTTAAAATGGTTGAACCGAGCGCAGCGTCTGCGTATCGTCAGGCAGACTGCCTGCAACACGCTCCACGCCGGGTTCCTCACCTTGTTAGCCTGGATGAGGTGGAAGTTTTTCCCGTAAACTCGGTAGCCGTGCTCAAAGTTCTTAGACTCCTCCTCGCTCCAAGAACACAACTCCTCTGAAGAAGTAGGAAGAGAGGAATAAAAGTCAAATGTGTTCATTTCAATTCAGAGTTAGGTTTAAAAAGAAATGCATCATTTCCACAAACATAATAAAGTGGAAATCCGCTCAGTTAGAGTCTTTATTGGGTTTTGTGGACATTTTCTTGACATTTCAAACGTATTTCCAAATAGGGAGCAGAGTTGCGTTTCCTTGCAGAATAAAAGATCTTGAGGCCGAAGTAGTGATCAATTTATCCTCTGCAGTGCTGAGCTTGGTAAATAAAATGGTTGAATTCAGCAGTATCGTCTGCATCTTTTTTTGCCCTCAAACTTTCTAAAGCTGTGTAATGACATCGATCACTAGGCCACAGCTCTCGGCGTGGGAATCCCTCTGTTGAGGTTTATCCATGCTTACAGGGGCACTTTGTACACAATGTACAGCAACTGCAAGTGACATGGTGAATCATGTCAGGCTCTATCCAAAATATTAGTTTAAATATACATACAAAGGCAAAAATAGAACAACAGGAAATGTCTTACCGCTGAACACTTTCACATTGAAACGTAATCGCCTCAGTGCCTCGTCTGTGTTAAAGCTGCATTTTACTAGTTCATACAGTGCCTGCAATTTAAGAAAGAAAGACGGGGGAAACATAACAAAGAAGACATACTTATGATGCGAGTTGACCACTGGGTATAGGCACGTTCAGATAAAAGGCAATTGGTTAAAGGGTGTCTGAACAATTTAAAAATCAGCTAATCTTTCAAATAAGTACATAAAGTCCCACATGTTAAATTTTAGGGGTACATATTCACTAATTCTGGCGCTGTGTAGATGGCTGCCTCTCCAGTATCTTCTGGTAACCTTAATTTCCTGAGGGAGTCTTCCCAAGGGATCAATAAAGTTCAGTCTAAGTCTAAGTCTATGTCTAATCTTTCAAATAAGTAAATAAAGTCCCACATGTTCAATTTTAGGGGTACATATTCACTAATTCCCATTTTCTCTCAGGGTCAATGATCAGAGTGCCCTATGTTACAGCATTAGACATCCAAGGGTGCACTCACTTGCTTGGTAATGATGTTTTCTAGTCTACAACATTCTGCGTACCTGTTCATTGTCTTGGATGGGAGCCCCTTCTATCCATTCGGCCCCCTCCTGGCCACGGAACCTCTGTGCATTATGCAAGAACGCCTCGACTTCCTGCGCCGGCAGGACCTCTGGTTTCCACAGCAACTGGTCCTCACTGCTGTAGGCTGGAGGAAGTGGAGGAAAAGGGTGAGTTTGCTCATGCAAACGCCACACCAGACATTTCACTGGCTGAGTTTGGAAAGTGTATGATACAAACATATGACTGATTCTTAAAAAATAAAAATAAAATAAAAAGTTCTAAGAAGTAGAAGGGTAGCCATGCTAGAGTTTGACGACTGAGCTGCTCCGATTTCATTACATTTCCAGATCAGAAAATTGAATTCTTTTGATTTTAATCCAACACAATTACGATGGAATATGAATATCATAAAGAAACTTGACAAAACTTCTTAACTCAGCCACACCTATTTTGTCAGACCTTTAAAATGCGTTGCTTACCTCTCTCCTGGTAACTATATGGGCTTATTGGAGGGATTTTTGCTTGATACATGGAGCCAACCATAATCTCCTGAAGAAGAATTCAAAAGGGTGATTGTGATACCAGTGTTACACATGCAAGCGAAAGCTGACATTGCATCAAAATCTGAGATGTGCGAGTAGTTAAACTGAAATTGTAGGGGTCTAGACTAGAATGAGACTACAAACAAAAGAAACAATTATCTTAGGTTGAGAAATTTTTAGGGCGTTATCCCCATTCATTGTGAAAAGTGCAGCATTTCTAGCCAGCCAGAAAAACCACAGGTATAATAAAGGTTCCGCAAATAAAAATAAAATAACTACAAAAATTTTAGAAACTGATCAGACAAAACTGTCAAAACAAGTGTGCGTGCCCCCCTCTTTGACTAATTTTATAATCAATGTTAGAAAATTCCACATAAACTTGAGAAAGATCTGAAGGACAACTCTGATTGAGAGACCTCGAGGAGATGGAAAAGGACACAGGAATTTCCTGTCATATCAGACATTGCAAAGATTTCCACAGATTTTCTCCACAGTGGAAACTGTTCTTTTCTAAAGAATGTCAAAGTCAACATGATGTATACTGGAAACACAGTAGTAGAATCATTTTATTTTCTTTGGCTGTTGTCCAGCATGTATCGAGTGTAAATTATTATGTCTACCAGAGAAAATGTATAAAACAAATCAAGTCAAGAATAAAACTGACTGTTATTTGACACTGAAATAACACTAATTATTATAACACTCATATCAGAATCAGAACTACTTTAATAATCCCAGAGGGAAATTATTATTATTATTTGTATAATAATAATAAAACTAATAATAATAATGATAATAATAAGATCTATGACTGGGCCATGCATTACTATTAGAACACTTTGAATAAAAAAAGATTAAATTAAAGCATCAGGGGAAAAAAATAAATTAATTAATTCATTAAAATTCTCAAGACTGACAGACTATTTCTTCAGATATCTGTGAAGTGCCCCATAGAGAAAAAAATCCTTTCATCACAATAAGAGATTGTGTAACAAAGTCTGAAAGTATAGACAAAATATAGGTTTCCGTTTTTTTCTCCCTAAATGAAATGCATTTCAAAACAAACTATCGAGATTGAAATCGTCGTGTCTACCTTGTGCTCTTCGCTGGAAGGAATATAGGTCTCATCCGAGTCCTCATCTGATGTGCTGACTGACGCGGCTTTATCTCCACCTTAATGAGACAAAACAGACAAAACGCAAGATTAGCGGGATATTACAAAAATCGATACAGGTTCTGGATATGAAGATTTGGCAAAGGCCTTGGTGCTTTCTTATCTAATTTAAGAATTTTATTGATTCTTTTTTGTTATTGCAAGACAAGTATAACACAACAACAACCTAAATAAGACCAACAAAACTGAGAGAAAGATAAAACAAAAACAGGTAGTTTGGTATCCAGTTTGACTGATAAGATTCAGAATATGAGGGGCAATTCATTACCTAAGGCAAAAATACGAGGCTTCAATTATCATAAAAAACATCATTGACATATTTGCCAAAATTATCCTATTTTTGGCCAACCACCTCCTCTACAAATTGCCCCCAAGGGGGGACCGTACTATGGTTTTACATGATTCACTTTTAATGATAAGAGGCAGAGAACAAGGAGGCCTTTTCTCTTTTTCATTCTCAGAAAAACAATGTGCAGCCCACGTGTCGACGCTGCATCTCAATGTGCGTTACCCTGGAGACGCCGAATCAGATCCGAGGTGTTCGAGGAGGAGAGATCATAAGCCGATGTTTCCTCCTCATCCTCCCCGTGAAACATTCCTTCGTTTATTTGACCCTGCACACCATAAATAAACAATCAAGCAAGGTCAGCAGATTAGTTTAGTATTGTCAAAAAGAAAAGAAACCAGATTTCTCAAGTGTACAAGAATTAAATTAAACCTTTAATGGACTGATTTCCAACACAAAAGTTCAGCATTATTCATTGAGAAATAACAATAACTATGATGAAAAAAATAAGATCAATTACAAATGGACAAGGTCAGTGGTATAAGTTGCATGTTTTGTCCTAAATCATACCTTTTCATGAGTCATGTCTGGCATACTGGCAGCCACAAGGCAGCTTTCCTTCTCTGGATCAGACACTTTATAGCCGTACAAAGCCAGCAGCTTCTCCAAAGGAAGCTCACTGGCCTTTTAGCAATTCATAGAGAGAACAACAACATGGGGAGGGAGATTACTTGGTGAAAGAGGGAGGCAAAGCACACAAAAAAAAGACTAAATAAGACCATATTCAGTGAGTTTTTCGAAGTTTAAGAGCCCCGTTTCCCATCACGGTCCAGGCCCAACATTTGCTGCAGGAGCAGAGCATGTAAAGCAACTCTACGAGATTCAGAAAAAGAATCTGGGATAATTCTGTGTTACTTAAAGCTTTTTTTTTTTTATATCAGCAAATGATTATGAGAATTTTTCATGTATTCAAACAGAAAGTGCTCCTTTTATATAAAGAAATGGAAAAAAGAAATCAAATAAAAAAAATTTCATCCTATCTGTGAAACATGGTGGCGGTAATATCATGGTTTGGCCTCTTTTGCTGCATCAAAAAAAGCCAATTTCATAAGAAAAGAAGGCATGAAGTAACCAAAAGAAATAAACCACAGATAGTCATCTATGAACAACAGTTGAATGGAATCAAAATTCATACTTTGAAATTGTCTGAAATTAAATCAAAATGCTTAATGATGTATATAAGAGAGCACATTTCTTCCATGCTAATTTAAAGAATGTAAATCTTTCAGTGACTTTTAGCTTCTATTGAACAGAAATAACCAAATATATAAAAGTTCACATATTTTTGCCAAACACAACATTTGATATTTTGGTTATATAGAAAATGGCCAAGTGATGCACAAATACAGACAAAATTGAAGGATTAGAAATGAAAAAACACAGTGAAAAGACTAAAATTCCAAATTTGTGTGATCAAGTCAAATTGATCAATTATTTTAAATATAAATGATTAGCTCAACAAGACAACATTTAATAATTTGGGTTAAATATCTTTAAAATGTAACTTTTTAAATGAGTAAATGGCTAAAAAAGAAACATTTATTTATTTTAAGTTAAAAGTACATCCATCCATCTATTTTCGTAACAGCTTATCCCCTAATAGGTGCGCGGGGGGAACTGGAGCCTATCCCAGTAGTTAATGGGTGAGAGGCGGGGTACACCCTGGACAGTCCCCCAGTCTATCGCAGGGCTACACAGAGACACACAACCACACTCCTAAGGGGAATTTGGAATGTCCAATCAACTTGACATGCAGGTTTTTGGACTGTGGGAAAAAGCCGGAGAACCCGGAGAGAACCCACAGACACAGGGAGAACATGCAGACTCCACCCAGAAAGGTCCTGGTTCCCCCGGGACTCCAACCCAGAACCTTCTTGCTCTGAGGCGATGGTGCTAGCCACCACACCACCCTGTTGCCCTTAAAAGTACATGTGTTTTTTGTAACTTATCTATAATTAAGTTATAAATAAGAGTGTTTAAATTTGCTGCAGGCTTCTGCTTTGATCTCTAAGAAAAATACTAACATTAATTATATCATTAGTGTATGGCTTAAATTTCCTATTGTACACAAAAATAAAGTTTTGTTGGTTAGTGATTTTATACCCCTTTTAAAAGTTTCTCATAATCTTTGGGTTTTATCATTTCTGTAACTATTGCTTTGTTAAGGCAGTACGAGCAGCTGCTACCAGACCATTGGGACTTGGGCTGACATTAGCAGGGTTTTACTTTTCTAAACGATGTTAAATAAAAAAGATCACAACATATAAAAACCCTTTTTTTTTAAACTGATACACATAAAATCAAAATAAATTATTTCAATAATAATGAAGAAAGATTAACTTTTCCAATATTTTTTGTTGATTTTATATGTTACTATAAAGGTATAAAAAATCCATATGATACTTAAATGCAGATTTTTAAGTGGGTTTTTAAAGAGTACATTTTATGTCCAATTAGATTTAGTTAAACTAACCAAAGGGACGTATTTTGTCCAAAAATAAAAAAAAACGTCAACGTACAGGGTGTGATTTGGCTGCCATCTTCATGGAGAGAGGGTTCTTTTCCTCCAACTCCTATGAGAGTTGGTACACCTGCTGCTGCCTGTGCTGAGGGGTCTCATCGCTGCATGCTGCACACACTCCACTAGGCCAGGACCACTGCAGCCACGTCCAGATGCTGGTCACCCACCTACACACACACATAACACACCGTATTGCATGCGCATAGTTTTCAGAGTCATGTGACAACAGCCGAGCTTATGTGCATACGTGTTTATGTAAATGGCGTCAGCAAACAGGAACTGGTCTGACTTATCCCATTATAGCACAAATTCTATAAGTTATGAGACTTTGGGGACTCTAGAGTTATGTATGGAACAGCTATGGTTGAGAAAACAAACAAAAGTTTGTCGGAATGGGTTGCAGTTTGCAGATGAACAAGGTTGTGTCCTCTTCAATATATACAGAAAAAGTGCTTTCCCCCCTTTCCCAAAAATGATAGCCGAGAGTCATAATAGCCTACTGGAATATGATCGATTGCGGCAATAATCCCTTCAAAACCAACAGATCTTGTGAATATCAATAAAAAGCTCATGCGAGAGCTAAATCATTAGTGGTTAACAACTATGCTTGCCACGTACACAATCATTAATGGAGCACTACTTCCTCCTTTCCTTCCACGAAATATGTTGATAACTACAAACTCAGTAATCCCCCCAAAAAATGCGATTAACTCCCAGATGTGTCTGTAGTCACATCATTTCTTTTGCCATTACGTAATTTCTTATAAAGGTGAGTTACCAAGACCATTAGTGTCCTGGATTTGAATTTTAACCTGGTTCTAGCCATGTTCATTCTTTTTTATCTTCACAGTTGGGTCGCAGTCATGAAAGTATCAGTATATTCTGATCATTTCAGAAACTCCTGTTAAAACCCAGATGTTTACAAGCTAATTCAATACTTAGAAGTCAAATATCCCTGTCTCATAACCAAACTGACCCAAGTTTGGATATGAGACAGGGAGCAGAAAAAAGATCGGAGATAATGCGACACAAAAGAGAAAAAAAATGTAAAGATAACATGGAAATGAGTGCAGAGGAAAGAAAGAAAAGCATTGAAGATTTCTTAAAAATGGTTGCCATGTGAAATATAAGCACTCATTCAAATAAATATGTAGCTCATGGAGGTTTGGAGGTCTATAGCATCATTTATAATCAATGTAACTTTCTCTATAAACTAGAGATAGGAGATACAGGCGAACGCAAGGAAATGACTTTAAGGAAAAGAGAAACTTTGTCCCATATCTTAATGGGGGAAAGCTCTCCGTAGACGCTAAGCTCAGTGGATCCAATCAAAGTTGACGTGAAGTGACAACGGCCACGGAATTCGACAGTCTCCTCTGGAAGACTCCAGAAGTCCTTCTCACAGCCCGTTGGGCGCAGTCTCCCTGACCAGGGGCGCTTTCCTGCGACTTGGTGCTGAACGTCTCTTCCTCTCCCTGGCTCGCGACGAGGGGCACGAGAAGGAAATTACTAGTTTTTCCATATTTCCGAGAGGCAACTTACCGTCAGCGGGTCGGGTCAAGTCTCCCAACTTTCAAACTCGACCCGCTTCCCCGGACGGACACACCTGAAACAGTTCAGCACCACGGCGTTAGACCCCGCCGGGTTCGCCTATTGTTTTCTAGGGCTGTACTATTAAGACGGAGCTCTTTAAAGCCAAGAACGCGGTGCGAGACGATACGCCGGAGAGGTTCTCCATTTCTCCACCCCGCTTCCCGGTTCTAAACGGCCTCGTAGCTCTGTTTCGCCCGTCGCCCCCCGGCCGGAGAAACCGTCGACAGTGTTGTACGCCACACGGAGGGTCCCAACTTTTGAATTCGGCCCAGTTCCCCAAACATTTGGGTCATTACAGCCCCTCGTTTTCGCTCACTTACCTCCGCCATTCCGTTTCTGCGCAAGCTTGCTATTGCCCGGATGTTGTAGGTCTACTCTTCTGTACGGCTCCGTTTATTGCCGCAGCGATTCAGTAACGGCGGCCGAGCCACTGCTGACTTCGGAAAAGTATTGACTTATGTTAGCTTTTTATTGTTTTATTTTATTGTTTTTTTTTTTTACTTTATGGCTTCAATGTAATTTTGGATTCCCCCCCCTATACTTTTGCGAAACTGTTTTGAAAAGCCTCCCCATAGCTATCACCACTTTCGGTATCACTTTAAAAAATAAAATATGATCTCTCAGCGATTAATATTTGAAAAACATGAAGAAGAAGAATCTTAATTTATAGCTATAAACAGTAAATAATTCATATTCAGTGAGTTAAGTTGAAACAAACATGTGTCACAAACAAAACATCCATGTGTTTACATGTGGGAAATAGTCTCATGTTCACTATGTTTAAAGGAGAAAACATGAATTAAACAATAAACAAGATATTTGATTTATAAACAAAGAAAATTAACTTCTCCTGATATTTTTTTAATGAAAAATTGATGCTTAAGATGAAGCTGCAGAGATATAATCTTAATTTACTAATGTACAGGGCAAATTTGACAAAGGAGAGATGAATTAAAGCCATGTAAAGGCAGATGTCTGCATGCTATTTTTGTAGGAAGGGTAGTTTATTTTCTTTCCTGAAAATTCTGAAATATTAATGGAATTCAGTTTCGCTCATTTTCAGGCTTGCTGCATTTCAAACGTAGACGTCTTAACTTTCAAGGGAAGTTAAAGTTGATCACTTAAGACATCAATGATTTAACAAGTTAGAACATCTTCTGTTTTACAAAAAAAATGCTAAATCTGTTTTGGAGCAGCTGGAACTATTTCATTTACATCTTTCATCATCACATGTATAAATAAACATATATTTCTCAAAGGGTAATTCATGGAGAAAGACTGGGATCATAATCCACTAAAGTCTTATCCATACAAAGAAATCTAATTAAAGCACATTATTGAGGGTATTACCTACTTCAGGGGTAGATTTGATGAAATATTCAAATATTCTCTTGAGGTTTTGTGTTAAATTGATTATCTGACCACTTCTCATCTGTAAATGATAACTTCTGGCCACTCAAACATTGAAACATTGTGTCATTTTTCAGCAGTTTTAACTACAAAATATTTAATTGTTTATTTTTTTGCTACAAAGAAAGAAAGACATGTGTGCACATCAATAATGGTAGTGTATCCGTGGACATTAACAGACAGCTCCTCTCCTATTTAAACACTTCATTTCCTTTCATCTGCTGTCAGTGAAAAGAGGCCAAACAGGCAGAGGCACTTGTGTCTTCTATTTCTTCAGTGGTTGTTAACTTTTGCTCCGTGCTTTGTGTGAGGAGGGAAAAGGTTTTCCCTAATAGCCAATAGATTTTTTTTCTAAGGCTTTGTGGTTGGATTTAAAGCTTTTGAAGAGGCGATTTTGTGATTCTGTTGCATTGGACTTTATATCACACGTGGAAAACTGCTCTTATAAAATGAAAGTGGGGGGGGGGGGGGAATGGATTGGTCTGAAAATATAAAATCTTATCTCAAACTGCTAATTTCTTCCCCTTTTGTGGAAGATTACAAAATAGATTGCAGTATCGCTTACATTCAAGACACCATAGCAAATATGCCACCTAACAAAACCTAACAAAACAGAAATAGCTGGAAGAATACGAATAAATGGCCCAGTTAGAAACTGGCCACCTGTCCAGTGAACCCCACCATATCGTCCAGTGACAACTGGGACAGGCTGTAGCCCCCCCATGACACTGATTTATAATAAATGGTATAGAAATCAAATGGATGGATGTTGTATAACAGTATATGTACGACAATTTGTCAAACTATTTTGGCTCCTCTTAGCCTTTTATCAAGCTTCAAGCTGGATTGTAAATTGTAGTGTAGTAATTGTATTTTAGATTTTGGGAAGTGAAAACATAAATACAGAAAAACTAAGAAAAAGCAGAGATATTTTAGTTTTTACAATAAATCAATAGCCTAGCTCTTCTGTTACCAATAGTGGACATCAAAGCATATATAAACCCCAATTAGTTTTTCTCAAGCTTCATGAGAGAAAAATACAATCGATACAAATTATTGAAACACAAACGTCATTATAAAATTAAACCTTTACCATGACAACAACATTCGAGTTCATATAATAAGGGTAACTTGCACATCCTGAGGACAAGGCCGTGTCCAGCCTGTTTGTGTCATGTTAACACAGGTCTATAACAAAGAGTGTGAAACTGGGGTGTGTTTTTCTTCTGGACCTGTTGCCTCTCTAACACAACCTTGGATAAGAGGAAGACAACGGATAATTAAGGATGTGTATGTTGTGTGCAATTAATAGGGACAAAAGATATATAGAATCTAATTCAAAACAGCTCTATTAAATAAACAATTCTTGGGTTTGAGAGCATAAATTGATACTGAATGGATATGTACCGTACATCTAATTAGGTTCTTTAAAGTATGCGATTTAGTTATGTGATTAGTAAAAATAAAAGGATTGATGTAAATGTATTCACATGCACAGTTAGATTAAACTATTTTTGTTTAGCGTTCATACTCAAACATCATCTTGATAGGGATGTGCAATGAATGATTGTAAGTGCAAAATACCAATGGATGCTCAACTTATTTGAGGAAGAGACGGTGGAGATTGGAGAAAAAAACCTGAGGCCTGCAGAATAGGGGAACAGATCAGATCTTCCCCACTGAAGTTTTACATTACCAGAGAGTCTGTATGATTTCAAATAGATTAATCTCTTCTGATATGAAAACAAATCGACTAGTTTCTTATCACAGGTTAAATATAAGTGTTGGATGCATATTCTGGAAACACAAGATGGCCGGTTGGCCAACATCCTTTTCACAAAGCAAGATTAAGACTGTTGCCCCTAATAAGGCCAACTGGAAATACTCTCTCCTGAGAGCCTATGTTCTCCAATAGGTTAGCACAAGCCTTTTGAAGGGTCCTACCTCTGCTGAATTTAAGAAAGCAGACCTCAAGTAATTTGATATCAGACCAAGACGCTTAATAGGGACCAAAGAAGCTTTGAAGCTGTAGGGAGCTATAACTGAAGAGAAACATTGAAAATATGCAGAAAGATAGAGGCCAGCTGGTCAGACTGGGTAAAAATGGGACACAGAATGATCCATGGCATCTCCTTAAATGCCCGATAGATCAGGTAGAAGTTTAGTTACATTTACCCGTTTTGGTTATACCATCCATTTATAATCAATAACTATTATTCTAAGTGAGGTTGTCGGGAAGCTGGAGCCTATCCCAGCTAACACTGGACGAATGGTGGGGTACACCCTGGAAAGGTTGCCAGTCCCTCACAAGGCCACACAGAGACAAACAACCACCACACACTTCTATTATAATTTAGATACCTTAGCATGGATGTTTTTGGACAGTGGAAGAATCCATTGAATCAATTGAATTATTCCTGTAATGAAGAATAAACAGCATTTTTTAATGGTGTTTTAATAACACGTAATAACATGTAATAATAGTAATTTTAATACATACTTTTTAAAAGAATGATATTCTTCAACTCTTGATATTTTTTAACAAATTGTCTATGGTCTTCATGCAATTTCTGAATCTGTGTGCTTTTGAGAAAATAGAAAGGATAATCAGTGCAAGTTAGAGATAATCAATGACTCCCTGGCAGGGACTGCTACCTTTTCCAGTCACTCATGAAAG
Source organism: Menidia menidia (assembly GCA_907169785.1). Taxonomy (NCBI): domain Eukaryota; kingdom Metazoa; phylum Chordata; class Actinopteri; order Atheriniformes; family Atherinopsidae; genus Menidia; species Menidia menidia. Next base: position 1,999,306 of record CAJRST010000002.1, read on the forward strand.
GTACATGTATATCAAAGATAATCGTTACTTTTAGACATTCTGGTTCTTTTTTTTTGTCATGATTCTTCATATTCATATTGTATGTTTAAGTTTCCTATGTTGCTGTTAAGCTCAAACGTCAAGGTTTAATTTTGTGTTTGTCGTCAAGCCTTTTAATCTTGTCCTTTTCACAACTTCCGTCTTTTGCAAAAACTTCCACTAACTTTCTTGTCTGTTATTTAACCTGACCTGCCACCGGCCCTTATCATAGCTCCCATACTATGTATTTACAAATGTACTTTAATTTCTGTATAAGCCAATTTACTTGTTCCATGAATATATTTAATCTGTAAATCTCAGAAGTTTTTCTGAATTTCTAACTGACGTGAGTTCAAACTGTTTGATTTAAGTATTAATGAGGTTACACAGTTGTGTCAATGGAGAATGTAATGAGCATATATGAATAGAATAGCATGTTTCATCTTTAAATCCTTTTTACCTGGACAGCACTAACAAGAAAAAGCTCTATGTTCCATGATATTTAATGAATCCTCTGGAATTGTCTATATTTTTCTGTTAATGTGATGATAATCATCAACTATTTGACTCTCAGACAGAATGAGAAAGATAATCTAGTCCAATGAATGTACAAGGAGGATATTCAAGGGACAATGTTACAGTCACCATGGTGTAATAAATAAACTTCATAAGCTTTGAAAATACAGTACAAGCAAATTAGAATCCAATTCATTGTAATAAAATTCAAATGCAATTAATTTAAGTCCATTTAATTACTAAAAAAAAGCCTTCCTAGCGACCGAAGCCGGGAAATTGCACCAAATCTTCTCTTTCCCCCATCCTGACGTTGCACAAGGTAACTACAGAAATGAAAAAACTTCCTTTTAACAAGAGGAAACCTCTGGTAGAACCATACTCAAGCAAGGTAGCCATCTGACAAAAGACAGCCACAGTTATTTAAAAGGAGCATTGTTGCCTGTCTAAAGTCTCTTTCTTGTGATTAAGATGGAGAGATGGCGCAGCCCATTGTGTGGTCAGCAGATAAACCAAGAAAGTGTCTGAAAACATTATGTTTTGAGAGCACGAAACCCCTTACGCTTGAATTACTGTATCCCATCTGCGAAACCTGGAGTCATGGTTTGGGCCTTTTTGGCTAGATGGCGTCAGGACAGTTTGTTTTTATTGATGACAGATGTCAAGATATGTTCCTTTTTCTTTGAAAAAGAACAAATTCAAGGCTTTAACATCCACTAAGAATGTTGTTGAAGGACCTGAGGTGAGCAGCTCTTTCAAATAAATCCTACAACACCAAATTAGGAAGAGGTTCTGAATAAAGGAATGGGATAAATTTGCAGGGAAAACATTGAGTGTGATGTTTAGCAGGGGGTGATCAAGTCTTAGCAGACACCAATAACAGATATTTTTTACATTTACATTAATATATAATCAAATCGATATACATAATAGATCGGTAGACTACCAAATGCAATGTTAATTTTGCTGCATTTGTGCTTAAAAGTGAGCGAGAATGAGCAAACTCCACATAAATAATTTAAAAGCAATTCTAAAGGGTTGAAAGAGCAACCCTTCTGCTTGTAAGTCTTTTTTTCCCCTATTTATTGTGAATTAGCCATGGCAGACGGGAGACCCTCGTGACCAATTTCCTGCATATTTGTGTCTGTTTGAGTCACCATGGAAAGCACTGAGCTGTCACAAGAATTTGCCACAAACTGAAATGGCACCAGCATGTCACAAAGGTCACAAAGATGCGACTTTCATAAAGCGCACGCTCGAAATTTTGTTTTTTTCCAATCATTTGAGGCATCATTGGATATATCCGTTTAAGTTTCTTGTCTGTAAACAGACAAGACTAGTGTCAAAGTGTCTCTTAAGAACATATTTTCAATCAAAATGGCAATGAAAATCTGTGTTGTAAACTAAATAAAAGCCTTAGTAGACTAATACAACACTATCAACCATGACAGTGTAATCTAAAACAATATAATATACAATATAATACAAAGAATGTTCACTGTGTCCTTGGATTTAATAACATATGTAAGTAGTATGTCTACTAGACTGGAAGGCTGCAATTGTAAAAGTCTCATTTCCTATCTTCACAAGTCACTTCCTGGGAATGACTTTGCAGTTACGGAGCATCTGCTATTTGTCATGTCTTTCCAGTTCACGTCCTGATCAGCAGACAAAACAACCACCAGCCTCCCACGGTAATGAGCTTACAGTAAACGTGTGCTTCTAATACTTGCAGCTTTTCCTTCTGTGAACATGGGATATGTTAAAACTGCCTCACAGAAATATATTTATGGCAGTAGAGCCAACCAAAAATATCACCGGCAGTAAAGTACAGGTGATTCAGATCTATTTAAGACTCCAAATATACAAGATTAGTTCTTTAGCATGCTGGGAGCCATGGTGGGAGCCATTTTTTGATAAAGAATTAATTATCTGCAAATAATATGCCATTTTTGAGTGTCTGTGCTGTTTTAGTGACTGGTGGCGTAATCATGTAATAATTCCTTATGACTAGATTTTGTATACAATTTTGTATATTGAAGTGGACATGTTAAGTCCAATTTGAAAGAAGAAATATAAAATATGATAAAAATAAATGTTTGTGTTCATTGGATTCCTATCAAAACACTTAAGATAAGATAAGAATAAAATAAAAATAAGTATAGTGTTACTATAGGCGGCTACAGATTTGTTTTTGGTTGGTGGTGTGCCTCGTGATTTTTTCTATGAAAAAATGTACCTTGGCTCAAAAAAGGTTGAAAAACACTGGTGTAAGACACTGCCACAACTTACGCTTTGGGACTATGACAAAAACAAGCCATTAGGGGCCAAGAACTTTAAAAAATAACTTAGCCACAAATATGAACATCTTACTTTATATTTTCTGGAAAATATATACTTTACCTGTAAGAGAGAATCACTTTGATATTTTTCTTTTCCCCCTTTTTTTTAAGCGAGTTGATACTACCTTAAGCATGACTTTGTTTTCATTTTAAAAAATCATTATGTATGACCCCCCCCACTGGTTGATAAATGTATTAAGTGGCCTTTGCACAGATGTATACTGTGTTGTAGTACTGTAACGGCCGTTCCACAAGGGGGCAATGCTGCCTTATACGAAGGATGGTGTGCAACCTGAAGACCCCAACCGATTTTTGATTGATATCCGGAGCCGTGCCGGGTCGTACACACAGTGGAAATGAGTGTCTGAACACCACAGAAAATGACAATCCTTTTTTTTTAGCTCCACAATAAGAACATATGAATTTTCCCTTTTGCTCAAAGAATGGCGAGCAGTAGATTGGCGTTCCTGGGACAGTCATTTCCTTTCGGCTTTGTCTGGTCAAAGGGTTTTTTCTGCATATATGCTGATATGGCTCACAGCATATCTCCAGTCTGCTTTGATAGAAAGTATTAAGACTGGCGTGGGTTGCCTATGACACCAGACGCACCACTGCTTCCGAGACTAAACACTCGTGAGACTTTTGCGCGGTGCTGACAATCCGCTGAGCACCCTGAATTAACGTCTTTCTCCTTTTCCCACTCCCTCTCTAAACAGGATGTTTGTGTCCCAGCAGGGCAGCGGTAGACGGCCCAGTGGTGGAAAAACTGATTATCAGATAGGGTGACTGCGGATTGTCCCCCCCGCTCTCCCAGTGATGTGACAGATTAACTGGGATTTAGGGCTTCCATTTGGATTCCCGGCTAAACCAACACAGCAAAAGACAGGAGGCCACGCCACTGACGGCATGCCTACCCTGAACCGCCCCGGCTCAAACAGAGAAGCAGCCTCACAGTATCACAAATAGGCAGAACAATGTTGGTCTCTGAGGGAAAAAAATGGCTAAATAGGTATGAGAAATTGGCATGTAACATGTTTGAGGGCTGACAAAGTGATTTTCCGGTTGTCAGTCAGGAGCAAAAAAAGCTCGCTCCATTTTAAGTTGCAAAGTCATTCCTAGTACAAATATGGTGATGTTCTAAGGTGATATCATTAGGCTCAAGAGACTCGGGTTTCCGGGTATTGTGCTGCCGTGCATGTGAACGCGGCATAGTTAATATTAGACTCCTGGCTGGGTAGTGATTCGTTCAGCCCAGGATCTGACTCACAAGTTTCATTGCAAAACAAAGTAACTCCAGTCAGAGTCAAGGGAAAAAGGGAAAATTAAGAGCATTTCAACTAAAGAGCTAAAGGAAGAACAAATTATTATTTTTTCTTTTGCTCTAGCAGATATGACCAACGTTTTTTATCTAAACTTGGCCAAGTCTAAAGAGGAAAAGAGACGGAAAAACCCAACTGTGAGAATTTATCTATACCCGCTACCCTCCTTTTTGTGTTCAGTTTTCCAGTTTTATTGATAGACCAAATAGACTTCTTTTAACGAAGGGGGAAAAAATGGAAACGGTAAAGGGTATTTCCTGTGAGACACAACAAGCTCATGTAAAAACATAGGAGTGGAAAGATATGTGTAGCACTGCCCTGTCCTGTTTTAGTCTCCCTCCACCCTCCAACCCCCCTGCTCACTATGATTCCCAGCCAAAACCGCTTGTTTCCTTACACATACCATCTTTAGTCCTAATTTACTTTTAAAGTGGCTCAGGAGCTGAGATTTCTTTTTAAGCGCACTCAGTTTTCACTGCGAAAACATGCTAAATTATGTCCGTTGGACCAGAGAACAAACAGAATTTTATTCAAACCCAGAGCAGATGGATCAAAGAAGGCCAAACAAGAACTCTAAAAGTCTTTACCTTAAAGTGAGTGACACAACCAATTCACTGTTTGTAGGATTTCCTCGAATAATGTTTTTTTCATCGTGTGTACAAGAGCCCGAGTGTGAATTAGGCCAGTAAGTGGTGTCATTAAGTAACTGACACCCAAACACACAGGCCTTTCACACAGAGGACTCACCAGGGTGGGTACACACATGTGCCATGGATACTGCACACAACCAGTCCACTGTGTAGATCCACAGTTAACCTGCAATCATAACCAGTAACCCAAATACACGCCTTTTTTTTTTAACCGCCACACAAGCTCTAAGCCAAAACTGGACATAGGCTTTGATATATATCATCACTACTTAACGGTCATGGGTTTGAATTATTGAATAAGTAACATTTTCGTTCTGGTTTAAATCTGAAACGTACAATCAGAGCTGTTCTTATATTTTACTCTGGATTTTTCTAATTGGATGTTTCTTCCCATGTGTTCATGAGAACTCTAGGGCAGGAAAAATCTACGTCAGCACCACTTACATGTCTGATTTTGAACAAAAGTGATTTGTTAATTTTCCATGAAGCCCGTTTCACTTTCAAACCTAATGGCTGCATTCGAGTTCAAACGTTGTGAGTCAGTGTGCCAGGCGGGGTGAGCGCCTTCATGGAGACGGTCTAAGTCAAGCTGGCAGTCCACTGAGAGGCCACGTCTTTATCTTTTGGTCGGCGTCCACAAAAAACAATCCGACCGACTGAGGGCTGCAGGGAAAACATTAAGTCCAACGAGCCCCGATCATTTGGGAAACGCGAGTTTCGGAATAGTTTGTTCACGTTATCTCCGTTGCCAGTCTGGTGACGGTTAGCAGAACCGAACAAAAACAGCACGGCCGAAGTACGTCTGCTCGGGACAAAGCTGAAAGCAGAAAAAACACCGTGCCAATTCTCCTTTTCAGGGAGAAATTTGCATTTCAAACCGCTCAGAAAGCACACGCTAAAGTTTGGCTATGTTCAAGAAAAGTCTGCGTGTGTGTTTCAAAATTATAGGTTGATACGGTGATGGCTGAGTCGGAGATTAATGTTCACTTTCCTGTGTCAGTGCTTTGATTGTTTTGGTTTGGACTCCAGGGAGAGCAGCCAAGAGGTCCAAGGCAAGGGCAAGGCTCCAGCAGCTGTGTCTGTGTGTGTTTGTCTGGGCATGGAAATGTCAGGTTTACTTTAGCTCCGTCAGAGATGTTGCCCAGATATTAGCTTTGCTAACGAATGCTCACCTTGTGGATTATTGTGGATTATCTCATAAAGTTGACAGTTGATTTCGTTTTTATACGGGGGGAACGTAAACCTGGGATGGACTCTGCCATTTGTGATTCCATTTAATTTCTTTTCGCACCACTTTCTCCTTCCTTGACCACAGTCCACCTCTTCTACCCGCTTTCCTCCCCACACTAGCAATAAACAAATCATGACCATCACAACCACCCCGTCTCATTAACCCTTTAAGCATCCTGTTGTTGGACCAGTAAACAGATGTTGGTTGAGTGATTGGCCACGTGGGACGTGGAGGCTTTTCTTAAATCTCAGCACTATATCGCGCCATCGTGTGTTAAGACTCATGAATATTGGTGGGCAACAGTGCTAGGGGTCATGGAATCCAGCGTTTGTACTCCTCGTCTCCTCGTGCGCGAACTGGCAGATAAAAGGCGACGGCATATGCCAAGCAGATGTCCAAAACCACAAAAGTGTCACATCCCGGCTTGCATTTGAAGAAAATATGCTGTCTTTGTACTTATGCAGTGGAGACTGTACGAAACTCAGGAATAGCTCATATCCCTTTAAAAAATATTATCAGTATAGAAGCACCTAGGGTTGGCAAAAGTATCGATACTCGAAAAATGATTGATACTAAAATGTTGTATCCGGATGCGATACTCATTTACAAAAGTATTGACACCACCGCGCAAGCGCGACGTTGACCTGCCGTCGCTGCGTTAGCCTTGCTAGCTGCGGCTAATGGCTAATAATAAAATGCTACCAATAATCAAGTACATATCCAACTCCGCCCACATCCAAGTCGGCCATTTTTATTAGGTCACCAATAGGAAGATCCCAGGCAAGAAAATCCTAATTGCTTCATGGCAATATAGACATTATTTCAAAAATAGTTAAATGAATCTTTCAAACACTGAATTAAACTCTATACATAATATTATGTTAAAATAGTGGATGTTAAATAGGTTTGTACAAAAAGTCCAAACAAGTTTAACCAAAAAATATTTATTTCTCACAATTATGAAGGCTGGAGGGTTAGGGTTAGGGTCATTAATGTGGGCCACCGGTCACGATAACATCAGTAACAGGTCAGTTTGAAATGAAAGACACAATTCAGTTAAATTTTGGGGTCTTTGTTTTTATCCTTGTGGTATCGAAAATGGTATGGAGTATCGAGTATTTTCCTGAGTATCGGTATCGAGTTGAAAATTTTAGTATCGTGACAACCCTAGAAGCACCTTTGGAATATGGGAGTTTCTTTTCTCGGTTTCTTGTGACTGTCACTTTAACAAACACGTTTGACCTCCTGAAATTGTGGGTATCTGGTCACGTTGAGGACCCAGATGGGGACCCAATGATCAACTTCAGTAAGGCATCCGTTTACTATATTTGTGGCGTTGTATTAAGTACACTGAATTTAAGAAAATCTATCCATCAACTGTCTTTATCACTCATTTCTAGGAGGGTCGCAGGGGGCTGGGGCCTTTCCTAACTGACATTAAACAACATGTGGGGTACAACCTGAACAAGCTGAGAGTCCATCACACATAAAAAGAACAGCCACATACACTCACAGTCCCTCCTAAGAGCAATCAAGAGTCTTCAGTTAACCTATAATGTATGTTTTTGAAGAGTGGAAGTAAGCCAGAAAACCTGGAGGGAACCCACATAAACATGGGGGCAACATGTGGTAAATCCAGAAAATGTATCACTAACTACTGTGTTTCAAACCACGTTGCAACTTAAAATGGTATCTTATGAAACAATGTATATGTAATGTGGATTTTATGAAAGTTTTTTGTGTTTTTATTCATCAAACTAAATTAAATTTCTATTTATCGCACAGTAGAAACTAACTGTGTTTGAAGCCAGTTTTAAATGAGGTGAGGTATGTATGGGAACAAAGACCATTAATATTTGATTTTCATCCTTTTCATCCTTTCTTATATCTTTACACTTTCATTTACAAAAAAAATTAAATCATTTGTAAGTTTACATAGCTGAACTTGAGAGAAAACAGCATCCATTTTGGTTTGAAATCAGTTTAAGTCAAACTGTGCAACTAGTTTTGAAAAGATTATTCGCACATATGAAATTACAATATGTTGGGCTGTTTTAAAATGTAAAATGCCTTTGAGCCCAAAGTGCACAAAACTGACAGAAACCCTCGTGGATATGCTGCTGCTGGTGTAAGTTTGGAATAAAAGGCAAAAACAGCACGATTTTGGTTGGTTTACTGATTGAGTTGACATGTTTTGGATGTTCATTCAGCTGTCACATCGGCCCCGGCTAATGAGATGTGATGCGCGTTTTTTTAGCCTTTAGTTAGTTCTGCGTGTCTTTGGAGCCGGGGAGCTTTAGGAACGGCCGTGTCCAATAGCTGGCCTGTCTCACTGCTGTTGCTGGTTGACCGGTTACTACACAAGTCTTTACTACCTCTGCAGATCTCTATCAGACCTGTCTTTATGTGGAGCATCACTTTGTAACACAGCAGGCAGACTGACCTATTCTCTTTAAATCAAAAGGTTTCACTGTATTAATCTAGGAAAAATTCTATTACTTTGTATTCTAATATATTGACATTATAGTGAAAAACGTACATCTAAACTTGATTTAAAAATAATATCACAAGATAAGATGTCCGAATAAAGCTCTCTAGGCCTTTTCAGACTAGTCTTTTTTCAGTCGATTAATATTAAGTGGTTTTCATATTCTAAAATCGAACCTATCACACTTTTAAAATGGAAATATGTCTTTGTGTGAGAATTGTAGTTGTGGGTTTTGTTTTTTTTATTAGAAGTGGAACACAATTCTTGTTGTGGCGCAGTTCCCTGTAAATTGGAAAATAACATCCCTAACCTGCTTTGCGCTCTCAAAAATAGATATTTTTGAAGATTTTGCACTGAAAAATTGTTTGAATTGGCTTGGGAATTCACTCCATAGAGATTTATTTCTATACTAATCTGACTGTCACTCAAGCAATGCAGTTTAAACACATGAGATGTGATTTCTCTTATGTGGTTAAACTGGCATGCAAGTTTGCTGCACTGAAAAGAGAAAATATAAGACTTGTTGTGTCCAAAATAGATATATAGATGTAAAAAAATAAAACCCCTGGAGAGCAAAACCTAAACAAAGATCCTTGTGCCTGTGACGCAATAAAACAACTGTATACAACACAACATTCACTGGAAAAGGCTACACCGAAAAAAAGTGAATCGTATTGCAACATAATCAGGAATTACTTTAGAAACTACTGATAGAAAAAGTGAATTTATAAGCTTCTTAATCAAACATACTAATTCTATACATACCCCCTAAAGCTGGGAAAGAGTGAAACAGATTGTTTCACACAGCAACAGGATTCTAAAAGAAAGAAAATTGAATTTTCCAACATCACAAAACAGAAATGGTCCCACAGCGTGCAACAGAATAGCAGCAGAATTTATTTATGTTATGTATTTATGTATGTATCCAAATCTACGCCCCACCCTAAAAACAACTTAGCATGTTAGTAGAGCATTAATATGATATAACAAAATGTATGTCTGCAGTAACACTGGGAGCCATTTCCCTGGTCATGTCCATTTTGCAGGATCTATCCTGATTGGTCAGTAGTATCTACACACAACAGGATTCCAATCTGCTATATCAGTTATTGGTCAACCGGTCAAAATCTCAATTTCTCAAGCTGGGGGATGAACACTGAATCTGGACACCTCCAGGCTATTCACCATTGGAGAGCAAAATTAGAAAATGAGAGTAGAATGGATCACTGAAAGTGTCCAGAGTCCATCCCCAGAGTGATGGTGTTGAGATGTTTTCTGGTGAAACCCGTGGGTTTGGGGTCAAATTTAAATTAAAATCTAAGTAGCTGTCTGACAAATGAGGGAAACACACTCCTATTTTGATACACTCCAAAATTTCTAAATAAACTGAATCCATGTTGCTCTTTCGTTCTTTAACAGGAGATTGATTAAGAAACAATCGCCAATTACTTTTAGCGTATTTCATTATGTTATACAGAATTACATTTTCTTCTTTGTGATGAAAAAGAAGAAACTATTGATATTTTACAGTGATAAGACAAAAGCACCTATATACTAAGTACCTTCTTGTAGCTTGTGTTAACTTCTCCTTGAATATGCACTATTTTATAAATTGTAATGGTATCTAAATTGTTAATTTTGTTATTTAGACTTATTTAGATCACTTTAAATGTTGTGTTTTTACATATACACAAGGCAGTACATGAACCCAAAATGGCAGTGGGTCCAGATACAGTAGCAACAATGACTGACAATTGTTCTGTAAAAAGAAAGTATTAACATTACATCTTTTATCACCCCACAAAAACAATATTAAGTTATTTCTGCTTTATAAACAGAAGCTGTTATATTCCAGTTTCACTCTCACATCCCAGAAAAATCTACTTTTTTAAGGCATGCACTAAACTACTCCATCCACCTCCAATTCCCTGGTATCTATTAATCTTCGTTTTTTTTATGTTGGGTTCCTGAGAACAGAGTCTGTTCTTGAGGGAATGATTGTGTTAGTTGTGAGTCATATTTCCTTGCAAATGCTTGTAGAGAATGTATTCGTTGGTAATGAGAGCATTAGTGTATTCGGTGTGGCGTATTTTTGTCCTAATAGACTAAATTATCTTACTTTTTATTTTTTTATTTGTAGATGATTGACTGATACACATTGGAAATATTTGTGTTAGTCAGTCATTCACATTTACAGCATTCTTCTTTGTCAATTCACAATTTCTATCTACCAAAGAAGGTCTCCATAATGCACTTGTGTTTGACCGAATAATTTGTCTGTTAGTACAATTCTAATGAACTTTTAACTTTTTAAAAGTGGCACAGACGTAGTTAAGTATTTACATAATTGAGCAAAAACTATTCTTTCTTGCTGCTCCTAGTCCTATTAGATATGTATTATATGAGATATAACGAGTAAAAACAAAGTGAAACTAGAGATCTAACTACCCAACCACAACAAAGCCATCTGACAAATAAACCATGCAAAACATATTGATACCTGTAGAATAATTAGATAGAGTGTGTTCCATCACAGAACCCCACAGAGAAAAACAACCCTGCAAAATAACAATTATGGGCAATTCAGGGTCGGCGTATGACTTAACACACGTGTTTTTAGATGGTAGGAGGAAGCGGGAGTACCCGAAAACGACAAAAACATACGTGGGGAGAACATAAAAACACTACCCAGAAAGGCCCCCCGCTGGTAGTCTAACCAGGAACGGGACAGCCTGCAGTCTTAGTATAAATAACTATATAATAAGTTAAACGTACTACACAAACAGAAAGTATTTAAAGGGGGAAACACCTTCACAAGGTATAAATGATGTTTATTTGCTGGGACAGCCTTTGAAAACAAAGTTTTGTCTGTTTCCATCGGTTGGTTGGTTCTTTCTCACGCTCTTGCTCCATTTTTTTTTTTTTGTAACTCAGAAGCTAATGGAGCAGGGTTTGGGGGGGGAAAGGCTTTTTTCTCAGAACTTGGAAATTGCTGGAGGTGAACGTTTGGGGTGGTGAATGGTATTTGAACGGGATCACTGGAACATGTGCGGAACAAAAACGCTAGACTGCTAGCTCCTTAGTCCCTGTCTCAAGGGAGATGTATCTTTGACTTCATCTTACAGTCCAGCAGACAAACAAATCAGCCAAGACACAAAAGCGGCTAAAAATATCCCTCAGTCATGATGTAAAGAATGCATGTGCTTTTAATCTGGTGGCAAAGATCTCGATGTTGGTGTTTGGTGAATTGTCATAGTTCCTGTGCAGGAGACAACATGAGCAAACGGACACACGATTGAATAAGATCGAATAATAGACAAGCCGTGTGCCCCATAAAAACAACAAAAACAACTCACGGACACACAAACATAAATAAACACACGAGCGCACACACATATTTGTCTCGCATTCTTTCCCAGACATCAGCGAAGACGTTATGTGAAAAAAAAAAAACACTGAGCGTGATTGTTTACAGAAGTACCTCTGCAAGTTATTACTAATGTACTTTGCACAGCAGTGGCTTGAAGTATATTTAAGGTTCAAGGCCCTTTCATAAAGAGAAATAAATAACGGAAAATAGAGGTTTATGTCTCGTGAGAAAATGGATGGTGACATACAAAGATAAGGAGCAGTCATGAGGTCCTCAGTTAATGGTGCCACTGTTACATTTAGTGTTCAGAAAGTGTTATGATTTTCTAGTGTTCTACCTTTAGGATCTTTTCATTTCATCCACTCTGCAACATTTGAGCATATACATTAAAAACTTTAGGAACATCTGCTAAAATCTGATACTCATACTACAAGCGTGTGGACATTTGATCTTAATAAAGCACAATTATTGGATTCCATCCTAATGTGTGGAAGTGTAATCAGGGCTAATGGTTGAAAATATCTAAAAAGGAAAAATAAACAACAGCTACCATAGTGTCTTCATTATAATGGAAATATTTGCTCTCGGCTGAACTTAACATTGTTTAATAGGAACAAAACAAAATATATATATTTTTTATTCCTTTAGAACTTTGCAAATGAAAATACATTTAACTTAGAAGATGTGTTAAAAGATCAATCAATCAATGTTAAAAGATAATCAGATAAGTGTGAAATTCATGGCTCTGAAGCCTTAAAGACAAACGTTTATTGGGTTCTGGTTCTTTGTTTTTTTAAATGTCATTTTATCTGCTTGTTCCATCTATCCTGAATCTAAAATCATTACAAGTGGAGGGTATTTTGCTTTGTTTAGGCAGTTCAGTATGTTATCCTTTGCAGACAAACCAACTTCATGAGTGAAAAGACGGGCATGTCGAAAAGCATGCTTTAAACCTTGAAATTTGACACATTGAATGTTTATATCTATAAAAAATGAAGAGACTTTGTATTGAACAGAACATAGAGTCGTAGATTTCACCAACTTCTGCTGCTCCAATGTTTCCACTAAAGTGAAGTTCTGAGTGAGTCTGGCCAGTTATCAGAATTTGTGCCAACTTGGCCCCTGATATGTTCGACTGGCCGTTATTTGTTTCTCATTCACCATTTGGTAATCACCCTTGTATCCAAACCAATGCAATTCCAAATAACTGTTGTTGTTTTTTGTGTTTCCCATGCTGTATTTAAAAAGAGTGCAACAGTTTTCAATGTTTGCGGTGCATGCTTTTCCCCTAGTCTTACTGCTTCGTTTTCAAACTTACAACAATAAAATTGTCCAATTGTGTTGTAGTTTTAAACCCGTTCATAGCTAAGCATTGACGGTTTAACGCCCTATGAGCCTAAGACCCTAAGACCCTCCAGGTCTTTCCATGGTTGAGGCTTAAAACTGAAGGTACTCATGGAACTTGTATTCCATTGATCCTCTCGTCTTCTTGAAGTCTGAAATTCTGTTAGGGCAGAGCTGAGGTACAACTGACTTTCTCATCGATTCTTAAAAGTTAAAGCTGAAAGTTACGCAGTTGCCAGAGTCAGATGTTGAACTGTAAAACATTTTATCATTCTGGATAAATAGCAAGAGCTGGACAAGGGTCGAGGCCTTCCTTTTCCATTGCCACACAGCCCCTAGTGCATTCCCACTTACATTCCCAAGCATCTAACTCACAACCAGAGCCTCTGACTCACAGCGCTACACACAAACACACACACAAGCAAACGAACAAAAAAAACAAAACACTTATGGCATAGTTGTTCCAACACCTCACTATTAGAAGGCCGTTTTTTTCCCCATAATCTGGTGGCCTGCAGCTACATTTCCTTTTTCTAACAAAGCAACCGAATATTCAGGAAGTCTAGGTCCAGCTTTGAAACAACACAGAACCGAAAGGCCTTTGGGGTGTTTTTGTGTTATTAATGGCTTGTCAGAGCGTCTGTACATCTCTAGCTACTCAGGATAAAGTCAACAGCTCTGGAGGTCATTCATTAATCCACGCTGGTTTTTTCTAAGTGGGACAAACTGCCCGTGACTCCCCTCCATAGGCGATACCACCGAGGCCACGAGAGAGAAGGGATAAAAGAACACTGCTGTTACTCCGGTCTCCGGCCATCTTCTCCACATGTTTGTAAGGCTCTCAGTTAATGTTAGCCACATTCGACATCCACTCAAGCTTCAATTTCTGGTATGTCCAGTTTTAAACCGGAAATATAGACCTAGTTAAAACTACAGATGCAAATGAGGAGAAACAGTTGTGATTGATAAAACTGAGCAGTTACAAAGAGAGAAAAGAAAAGAAAAGAAAAGAAAACCACCCAAAATATCTAAACACTTGTCTAACATGGACAGTTAGTGCAATTTGCCTTTGACATAATCTTTCCATATGCACATAATTTGTTTCAGTGTAAAGTCTTTCATATATTCCCTTCTAAAATGTGTCATTCTGCATCTGCTGCTGCCAAAATCTGTCCACAAAAAGTTCAAGAAGAGCATCCTTTTCTCTGCATGACCAAACTCATGATCATCCTTTGAAATGGATTTCATATCATTTCCAGAGATAGGGGTTCAATTTCAGGGGGATTTCACCGGACGGAGAGTCCCCATTGTCTGTCAATTCATTATCGCTTTCGTGTCCATTGTGATGGAGAGATGGGAGAATTGATTGGGGGTATGGAGGGCGGCTGCCTTTTCGGAATTTTTAAGTGGTTTAAGATCCCGCAATCTCAGCCCACGACTTTCATTTGCAGTGTTCTCCCCCCGCAAATTCACCTCTTTCCCTCCTGATCTTCCTGCACTAAATGGATGCCTGGGATAAAAATGTAATGACCCATCGTCTTCTTTGAGAACGGAGATGCATCACGGCCCATCTGTGTCATATAAATAAAGCACGCCGTCGACAGAATAAAGTACAAAAAAGGAGAAAAGATGTGCTATCGTCCTTTTCCCTTCGATTCCACCCGGCTCCAATGGGAGAGGTCTGACCTATCTCACACTGTAAAGGACCAAAGGGACCCAGTGATCCTTTATTTGAACATGAAAAAACAATGATTCATCACATCACTGAGATAAAATAGGACTCCAACCTCCTGGCTGGTGACTGGATGTGATTTAGTTGAAAGAAGGTCCAAGAAAAGCACACTAAACAACTTTGGGAAAGGATTTTTCCAGGATACTAAAAATCTAAACTGAATTAAAGATAAAACTGTAGGGGTATTAAAGGCACCTGTGGAAATTGATGTACAGTGTGGGAAATAAGTATTTGACCCCTTGCTGATTTTGCAGGTTTACCCACTTATACAAAGAATGCTTATTTTTCCTCATCAGATGGTTATCAATTTTTATAAATTCATATGATGTGATTTTCTGGAATTTTCTTTGGGATTCTGTCTTTCACTGTTAGAATGTACATATGATTAAAGTTATAGATCGTTGCATTCTTTGTAAGTGGGCAAATCTGCAAAATCAGCAAGGGGTCAAATACTTATTTCCCCCACTGTTTTTATCTATTTTTGTATTTATTTATTTCTTATTTTAGTAGCCTAACTAATGGGACTTGAAGACGAGAAACGTGTTTGGGACAAGTAAGGGCAACACAGTGGAACTTAGTAAATGGACAAGTCACCTGAATATCAGCCATTATGAAAAAGGCGTGTCGGCTTGTTTTTAAGCGACTTATTAATACTGCGTAATGGTGTGTAACACGTCTGGGAACAGGAGTCCGATTTGTGGGCGGAGGGACAAATTTTCTCCAGCTCCAGCTGACTCATAATTAATGGTAATAAGAGGAAGATCCCGCCTCACCGGCCGGGGAGGGCTGCAGGAGCCCGGACTGGAAAGTGTTCAGAGAAACACAACCAAAAGTTCAGAACGGAGAGTCAAGACGGATACTTTCCGGATGATACACCCCTAAACCAGGATTTTACTTGGAATTGATCACAGAACTGCCTTTTGACTTTACTTTGGACATTTCATTTGATTTTTTTTTTAATTGCTCCAATCCTTCGCTTTTACGCACGACGGAAAAGTGTGTTCCAAATTCTGCAGATGTCGACTCATCTAAACCAGGATGTTTAGATGAGTGCAGTAACTCAAAGAGGTACGTTTAGCTGTAAATAGAAGACGCTGTAATGATGCTCAGTAAAAAAAATAAAAAAAATAAAAGCGCATTGGGATTTTTTCGCCCCTTTTTTAAAAAAATGGGGAAAAAGACTCAGATGAACTAACGACTTTTTTCATTATGCAAAACGTACAGTAAGGACAAACTTAATAAATTGTGGTTAGTCTATAAGAAATCTAAGTCTACACCGTAGAGAAAGTTCCAAAGCCTAGTTATATTTGCGTTTAATTGAATTTGAATCAATTAACGAGTTTTTCATATGATCATTTGACAATTTAAGACTAATTAATAAAAAAAAAGTTAAATGTTTTTCCTTAAGTTTTTCTGGTTCATCTCTGTTATGGTAAGAGTTGTTTTTGCTGGTGCTGGTTTCTGTTGAAGTGTTTTAAAAAATATTTCCCTCCACATTTGTTTGTTATTATATTTCTCTGAGACTTTTATTCAGATGGCCCACATAAACTGGTTATAACTATTTATCTGCAAACTTCATGTGATTGGCAGGTGCTGGAAGAGGCTCTAAGATGGCAGCTGTGATGCTTCCAGGTTGAGCCCCGTCCTGTGTCCAGCGCTCTGGCACCCTCTGCTGTGTGGCTCCGGAAGCTCGGGAAAAAGGGGGGCAGGGGGGGGGGGCAGGCGCCATGGGCAACGTCATGGAGGACGGCATGAACGTCGTCATCGTCAGCCACTACAACCACTCGGGCAAGTGGGACCGTCCCCGGGGGGGCGGGGCCTGCAAGACGGCGGTGCTGCTCCTCATCTGCGTGCTGATCGTCATGGAGAACGTCACCGTCCTGCTGGCCCTGTGGAGGAACAAGCGCTTCCACAGCCGCATGTACTTCCTCATCGGGAACCTGGCGCTCTCCGACCTGCTGGCCGGCGTGGCCTACGTGGTCAACATCTTCACCTCGGGCAGGAACACCTTCTTCCTCACCCCCGTGCAGTGGCTGGCCCGCGAGGGGAGCATGTTCGTGGCCCTGAGCGCCTCCACCTTCAGCCTCCTGGCCATCGGCATCGAGCGCCACATGACCATGGTGCGCCTGCGCCCCTGCGAGACGGCGGGCCGCGGCCGGCTCCTGACCCTGCTGGCCGCCTGCTGGCTGGTGTCCCTGCTGATCAGCGCCCTGCCCAGCCTGGGCTGGAACTGCCTGGACCACCTGGCGGCGTGCTCCACCGTGCTGCCGCTCTACGCCAAGAGCTACATCGCCTTCTGCATCAGCGTGTTCAGCGCCCTGCTGGCGGCCATCGTGGTCCTCTACATCCGCATCTACCGGCTGGTCACCTCCAGCGGCCGCCGGGTGAGCAGCCGGCCGTCGGAGCGCTCGCTGGCCCTGCTGCGGACGGTGGTCATCGTCCTGGGGGTGTTCGTCATCTGCTGGTCCCCGCTGTTCCTCCTGCTCCTGGTGGACGTCGGCTGCAGCCCGGACAAGTGTCCCATCCTCTACCAGGTGGACTGGTTCATCGCCCTGGCCGTGCTGAACTCGGCCCTCAACCCGCTGATCTACACCCTGACCAGCCGGGAGATGAGGGCGGCCTTTTTCCGGCTGCTGTGCTGCTGCCAGGACGGCCTGGAGTCCGGCGGGAACACGGCGGCCGGGAACCCCCACGCGGGAACGTTCGTCCCCACGGCCGAGAACAGCAAGACCAGTTTCGGAGGAGGAGGGGGAGGAAGCGGGGCGGGGAAATCCACCCTGAGCAGGGCCAGGCTTCCCATGGCCGTCAACGCCGAGAACAAGCACGGAACCCCCCCCGCCACCGCCGTGCCACACCCCTCGGGGCCCGCCGACCTGCTCTCGGCCGTGCTCGTAAAGGCCGGGGCGCTGCCCCCCCTCGGCAAATTCTGACTGGGAAAGTGCCTCGAATGAATAAACACAAACAGACAAGTGTTCCGTTACACGCCACGTTTCGCTCGCGCACCATTGTTAAGAGCTCCAACAGATCAAATACTCCGAAATTTCCTCGAATAAATCCAGATTTGTACAGCAGAGCACCATCAAAATAAGCTTAAAGCCACTATTCACAGCTGTCACTACAACGACTGAAAAGATTGTTTAATCTCACACAATTATTAGAGTTGAGTAACTTTTGAAAACCATGAGATATCATAGAACTGTGTCATGGACGTTTTAAATTAATTATTTAAGTGTTTTTGTGAAAAAAAGAAACTTTTGGTAATTCTTCAGATGACAAAAAGACTGAATATATCTTCACCACGCATCTGTCAGTATCTTTATTTGTAAGCCATTATATGCAGACACAATCAAATCGTGGCACTTTTTTTTGCGTGCATTTATGCAGGAACTCTTAGAGAACTTGCGTTTTCTATCACAGCTAGATTGGTATATTTTCTGTGAAAACATTTACTACAGTGTTAGTATAGACTGGTATATTTTTTTGCTTTGTGTGCATGAAACCCATCACGGTACTAGGACTTTGATATGGATTTTTATTATGAGTTATTTTGCAACTCACTGTGACTTTACAACAAAAAAGGGCAAGAAAAAAGGACGTATCAGCGGACGAGCGGCCTCATGAGGCTGAAAAAAATCTTTTTTATACACCGGAAAACAGGATTGTTAAATGGATCAAACGAGGGCGCTGCCATTATTGGATTCTCACCACTAGTGGGCAATAACTTTAAGTTTGTCCTGATGGTGGTGCTACTGGAGAAGTGATGTTCCAAATTCGTTTTTGGCCAAGCTTTTTTTTTTAATACAGCAAATTACCACACTGCTTTTCATCACACGTAGAAACCACTCGCAAGTCAAACTAACCACTAGTGAATAAGAGTGTTGGATGTGAATTATTTAATTGCAGACTGTAACTGAGTTTTTCTGCCAAAGGTATGTATTGCTCGAATAAAATTATACTCCCTTTCACCACATTTTCATGGGTTACTTTATTGCACTAAAATTCTTTTAGCCCACTTGTTCCCAGCACTCCTAATCTCCACCAAGCAGCTTCTCTGAATAAATTGTGGAGGATTTGATGGTAATTGTGCCTGTAACTCTGTGTATTAATAGTGTATGTTAGCTCATACCAATTTGATGTCAAGGAGCTCATGAAAGCCTAAAGCCGGTGTCTTACACGTATATTAATGCAGATATTTTACCAGTTCGCTTTATTACTTTTCAGACAGGAGACAAGACATGTCGAGCGATTTGACCTGTAGCTCTCATTAAAAAATCATCCTAATGCAAAAATGATAGGAGCGCTTATAATACTATTCATTGCCAGACATGGGTCAGACACAGATGAATAATGCAAAGGAATTGCAGATATTTTTTTACTAGAGGTTTCCAGTCAGAGAGGTCACTAATCAATTAGTCATGAAATATATGTTGCAATAATAGGCGGGGAGGGAAATATGCCATTCTCATCTTCTCATTAACGGCTAAAAAGTTCTAGAGGAGGGTTTATTTTTCCAACTGGAATTTCTTTTTTTTGTAGTTCATGTGCTTGTTTGATTTATTTTACAAAAGCGTTCACCGAAAGCAACTTTAAGTGGACTGATAAAAAGAAAGAGTATTCTAATCCTTGTACCACTATCTATAGTTAAGATTAGACACGAACTGACAGACTGGCATTTACTGTGTCAGTAATTCCAAATCGGATGGAAATAGACAACAAGGGAGCAATGCCAGCCAACTATTTCCAGCTTAAAGGTCTGCAATTTCTTGCAGTCTGAAATGTTTGAGCACTCTTTCTCAAACTAACCAGGGAAGACAGTGACCTTATGCCACGTGGAAACTTGGAAGTTTTACAAACGCTAACTAGGAGGCCGTGTTATATAGAATCAACTACCTCCCATTCCCGGCAGTGCGTTTTTTGTTTTTACAGACCATTATTTTTAATGTAGACTTCAGCTCATGTTCCAATTCTCCCCCTAGGTGTGAAGTATGTGTGTGTGTGTGGTTGTTTGTCTCTGTGTGGCCCCTTACTGGAAGGTAGACCCATCCTGGGTGTACCCCTTGTCGACTGGGATAGGGTCCAGCCTCCCGCGAACCTATTAAGCGGGATAGAAAATGGATGGATGGATGAACGGATGGACTTAAGTACTAATATGCTAAATAAAGAAATTATCATGAGTCATGACATAAAGACACAGACAGAAATCTAACTCAGAAAGTTCAGTTATGTTTAAAACAGATGAAATATCTTATCTTGCAATAAAAAAAGGCAGGATATTATTTCACTACTCAGCCAAAGTGTAATTTACGTGAAACCGTTGGAAATAATAGTCAATAAAAATTCAGCGATGATACAATAAATAAATCTAAATAATAATAGGGGCTTCACCTAGTTTCAACACTCAAGTATCTTCTAAAAATATGATTATATAATATAGCTAACATAATATGAAAAAACATTAATATTATTATATGAAGTATAACAGCCAAAATAAATCAAATAGCCAAAATAATTATGACGGTATGTCCAGGAAAACCTGCTGTGTCGTGGCAAAAGATTTGCTTGGTTTTAATTCTCATCTAAACATCCTCTCCTCATGTCTAAAGAATAGATTCATTTTCAGTCCAGACCCATCACAATCAAAATGCTTTTATCAAATGTTCTCAAGCCATCAAAACTTTGTTGGTGTCTCTTCATTTTTGGATAAATATGGTGGAGAAGGACTCATGCAGTCTTACACAATCCCTTTTTACGTATTCCTCCAACTATTGCTCTAGCAACAATGAACTTTCAAACAGTTTTATCATGTCCTGAGTTGACATTCTCAGTTCATTTTCCTGAAATATCACACTCGTACGCAAGCAGAATAGTTAACAAATGCTCATTAGGTATGTTTTTTTGGTTAAAGATGATGTCTTCCTTGTGCATCTAATTGGACTGAACAGGGAACATTTTATAAATAGCTATTTATAAAACCTAATCTTCAGTGGAGGAGATAATGCAACCCCAAATCCAAAACAAACAAAAAAAAGGCCCAGACTATTGAACATCTAGTCTCATATATCACAAAAGAATAGGACAGAATTCCAACCTCAGAAAGCAAGCAGCTGGTTTCCTATGTTTCTGGATGTTTCCAGCCTGTTGAAAAAAGAGGAGGAAAAGCAACACAGCAGAAAAATAGCCCCGTCCTGAACTTTTAAAATACAAGATATAGAACTTTTTTCCATAAAAAGTAACATTTCTTCATTTCAACCCCAGGTATATGTTTTATGGCTTCTGTTGTGAATCAATAATAATTTCAAAAGTTAATATTGACTCACATATATTGGAATCACATGTTAAAAAATAACATATAATGCAACTTCAGGCAGATTTTAGATTAAAAACCATGGCTATAGAGGCCATGAATGGAACTTATTTGAAGAATGTTAATGTTCAGCATCAACAAGCAAAAGGGATGAAAGAATTCTCAACTTACCTGAACTTATTTTATTCTCCTCTTTACATGAATATTAAAATAAGATTTTTACAGTTTTGTAATGGTCGTCTCTGCCCCTATAAATCTTTTTCACGCCTTTTTTTTTAATTTCCAAAGCAGGAAAATCTTGGGCGGAATTAAAATCATTCATACTGGCTCAGTTCCCTCGAGTGCTGTGTATGTATATGTTCCACAAAAAATTCCTATGTACACGGTCTTGCATGATTTAATGCCTCCGCTTATTGGCTCTTGGTTTTATTGATGTTTTGAACTCCTGAGAGTATAGATCTACTTACAGTCTCTTAGAGCTTATAGTAACTATATTCATGACTGAATTTACTGGAAACCGTAAATGTATTTTCTGGCTAATTCAACGCTTTGCTTCAAATGACATTTTTCTTGTCCATAGATGTTCAACTTTAATCACATTCAGTTTCTCTTATCTTATCTTATGAAATAAACTCCATAAATGGCCCTTCATACTAACTGGGTCAAACACCTTAATAAATCATGTTAAGTAAATAGCCGTCACTAGTCCTCTTTGAGGATTTAGACATGGTGGATGTGTGTCATTCTCTATGCACAATGCCTATTTGCATATGACTAATGTGAACACGATGGAGGACAAGAGAATTTCAACCCCCCCTTGTCATCGTGATCCTGGCTTTTTGCTGCTCTGGTCCGAGTGTGTTCTATTTGCATGTGTGAGATTTTTGAGCGGGCCCACGTTTGAGCTGTGCGTGTGCGCGTTTAAGCAAAAGAACAAAGACTCCATCTGGTCTGGGCCACTGAACGCGCCAGTATGGAACACTTCTAGCATTCCCAGGTCCCCGTTTGATGCGGCTCAGAGGTAGAGCGCAGGCCAGACCGAAGGCAGCAAGGGGCCCCGTTTGATTCGTCGGCTCATGCTGGAAAGCCCGAGTTAAAGCCGTTCCCTTTCCCCAAAGCTGAACTGTGCCGCTTTGAGGAAAAAAAAGACTAATTCCTCATTCCCTGTCTTCACCCCTACCGTGCACCCATTCAATTTAGTGTAATTGCACATGGAACAAAGAAAGCAAAGAGCAAGACAGATTTTGGTGATAAGCTCCCCGGGATCAGAGGGCTATTTCTAGGGAGCAGCTGGAAAGAAGCTGAGCTAAGCTGAGCGTGCTGAGACAAAGGTGACTCCATAGGAAGATATCTGAGGCACCAAGCTTACGTTTGGATTGGTTGACGGAAAGTCCACCCAGCATTCCCCTCAAATCTTTTGCCTATTGCCGATCAAGAAAAAAAATTGAGTGAAAAAAGAGAATATTGACTGATAAATAATATCTAATATAGACTGCTATAGAATATTTGTCTATATACATATATATAAATATATATATTAATTCAATTTTTTGAATGACATATTGTGAACACTGCACTGAGGTTGGTAAGTTCTACGACTTACGATCCACAGAAGTGAGATTTTCTTGAGAGAGGAAAAGGCACAAAAAAAACTACACCGGCCAAACGTTGTGAAGAGCCATGCCATGGCATGAGCCCTCAGGATTATGTCCCCACACACGAGAATGGGAAGCGGGACATCTCAGTCCCTTTCTGGTGTTGTTAAGCAGACCTTTGAAACAGAGAACAGGACCTGGAACCAGGACCCTCCCGCCCCTCAATTCCCTTTACTATGGTGAAATCTTGTTTCATTGTCTGAACATCTCCACCGTTCTTTCTCAAGTTTTACAGAAGCTAAAAGCCGCACGTCCAGCCCCAGTGGGCACACCTCTGCCGGCACTTACACCAGGTGACTGGGGGGTGAAGGAGTCTTGTAGAAACACTGGAAGCCATCACATTGGCAAGGTTCATTCCAGGTCCTTCATTATAATCAAGAAGTAAACTTTAGATTTTTTGTTTTTTACATTTGTTACAATAGCCATCCATCCATTATCGTAACCGCGTATTCCCAAATGGTTTCATGGGGGGACTGGAGACTAACCCAGTAGTTAATGGGCGAGAGGCAGGGTGTACCCTGGACGGTCCCAAGTCCATCGCAGGGCCACACAGAGACACACAAGGACCAACGACCATGCACACTCACTGCTAAGGGCTGTTTTGAATGTCCAATCAAACTAACATGCAGGTTTTTGGATGGTGGGAAGAAGCCGGAGAACCCGGAGAGAACCCACAGACACAGGGAGAACATGCAGACTCCACCCAGAAAGGTCCTGGTTCCCCCTGGGACTTGAACCCAGAACCTTCTTGCTGTGAGGCGATGGTGCTAACCACCACACCGGCTTGTTACATGTCCAGTTGTTAAAATAAGATTCATTCATTCATTCTCTTTGTTTTATGAGCCTAGAGAAGCAAGTAGTCTTGTTTTAACAGTGACTGTAGGGACATCTTCTGCTGATAGCGATAGAGAAAGCTGGGAGAATAGGCCCTGCTGGCAGTATTCTGAGGTCAGACATCCCCCCCCTCCATTAATCTATTAGGTTTCACTCCCTTTTCTATCCCCACAGAGAAGGTTATGAATTGGGAGTTTCTGTATAATCATAGAATCTTGGTATGTCGAACTGGCCGCTCTGGAAAGCGTGTGGAGATGTTCTCGCTATGCAAAGTTCTGTTTGACTAACACTTTACAAATGAACATTTCCACCACATGCCTTGATGTTTGATGAGGCTCTAGAGGAGAACTCAAGTGTGCTATCATTCAGGCAGCAGGAGACTTGTTTGGAAAAACCATGCGACCTCTCGGAGACAACAATACATTTAGCCTTCTCTAGACGTATTTCTGGCTAGCAGGTGAGGAGATCCTTGAGAAATGTATTGAGCAAGCTCGCTTGATTACCGAAGAATGTGGCCCCTCTGATAGAGAGAAGCAACAAGAATAGCTGAGAGTCAAAAGGGAACAGCTATAAAAAATTATTCAAGCTTCTCTGTTGAACATCTCTGATGTTTGCCCAGTGAGGCCCTACAAAGACGACTTGACCAATTTCCGGTTAAACGCCACAGGTCATCGGTGGCTATCACCATCTTCCACCTATGAGTTTAACATTCATTAAAAGCCTGGTAGTGAATACATTGATGCTGCTTAACTGTCCAGAAGTCCACAGGGAACAAAAGCCGAGTAGGAGAATATTTCCCCCTCTGGAATTAAGGCCTTCTATCGTAGGACCAATACAGGTGACTTAATGCCAACATTTGCTGACCAGCAAGGGGCAACCAACGTTGCCATTCCAACTGTGTATGCAAACCTTACCCAAATAGAAATGGGGCAGCCAAAGTTCAAGATGCCAATGTGTCAGGGCTTCTGAACTGTTGCTACGAGAAAGTGTAAAGTCAAAAGTGAATTGTGACCTCTTCAGAGTCGCCACGAGACCCAATTCTGGTTCGAGATGTGAGCCAGCTCATGTTACCTGCTAGGTATCAGCCAATGGTGTTTAAAGGATTGCGCAATGACACTGAGACAAAGCAGCAGCAAACACAATCACAGTCAAAGAAGATATGGGGCCAACCCCATGAACTAGTAAACTACCACTCGGACTGGTTCTTATTGAAAGGTTCTGTGGAATGTATCTTAAAAGTAAAAGGAAACTCTTTGGAATTTTAAAGAGTAAAAGCCAGTCAAACTGAAAAAGGCACCGAGATGCAAACGTTTAGCAACACACAGCCGTTGGAGAAATAACAATTACCTTGGACGATCTAGCATCTCTGGTTGGAACATGGCTTATCTGTAGTCACGCTCTAGTCAGAGATAAGCCATTTCAGCCAAAGACCGCATTTTGAAGGAGTACTCAAGATTCCGCTAAAGGACAAACAGCTCTGTTTCAGAAATCAGATCTTCAAACTACATCCAGTTCTACAAAATGAACCATTAAGAGTTTGTGGAAGACTCAAAAAGACTGCAATGCCAGAAAATGCTAAACACCCAGCTATTCTTTCCAAGAAGGAAGAAGGTAGTCCCCACTGTGCCATGTGTGGTCCCGTGGACTAATGTGTTTTTTTGGAATTGGTATTGGTAATTCACAAGTTAGAATCACCTTTTCTGATAATCATTTGGAGGTGATTGGGTTTCCTGTGTCAAACTTTCCTCAACATCCTGTGATTTTAGGTTACCCTTAGCTCGTAATCCACGATACTGTGCCGATCTGCTAATGAATGCAGCACAATATGCTTAAACAAATCAAAAAGTCTCAAGCTAACACTAAATCCATTTTTCAATACCATGCAATTGAGCCACAAATGTGTCAATGAGAGCGATTTCAAACATGATACTTTGAGTTGAAGTATTATTCTTGTGTTTATTATATCAACAGCCATATTTCATTGCAAATGTTGGTTAGCATAAGCATTAAAATAACTGACTATCATAAGTAGCATAGGACCTAGGTCCCGGACCAAAGGGACATGAGACGGGTGTTACACTTGCAACAAGTTTTTAAATTAAAAACAAATTGCGCTTGAAATCATGTAAAAAACAAACAAACTTGCATCCCTTTTTCTACAGCTAAATGTAGAATCTCACTGAAGTAAGTGTTGCTTCTTTCTAGGGATTATGAGACCATTCTAGACAGTTTCCAAGTCACCACCTGAGACACTTCTGAGGGACTCAAATGCACGATTAACAAAAGGGCTTATTTCCAAAAAATGCAAGCGAAAGGCGCCCTCAGGGAGGATGCAAACTAGCAAACTAAAGACGCTCTCAAAAGAGGATGCAAAAAACAAAAGGTTAGTACAAAAATAAAACAGGAAGTGCCTGAACACAAAACACTGAACGTGAACATGACTCAATTCAACACACTTGACGAGACATAACATTCCATCATTCTATATCTGGACAGACATTATGCGTGTGGAAAACTTTTGAGGATAACTACACCTTCACCTGTCAGTCATTAACTCATCTATGACAGCTTCTGTAAGCCATACAGTTTTAGAATCAAATTTGAAGCCTGTTCTTTAATTGAAATTCGGCCATGCAACAAGACACTGATCACAACTTGGCATTAAACTTACAACATATGCTCTAAAAGAAATGATTAATAATTTCCTTTCAGCTTGACTGAAATGCGTCATGAGTTCAAGGTATACGGTTTAGTTCTTTTGTTGAGCTTTCACTGTATTTTCAGCTTTTATTATTGGTTTTGTAACCGGTATTCACTTGAGTTTGTGGCTGTTCTTGTTTCTTTGTTCTTTATTTAGCTTCTGATTCTTGGTTTCAGTTTTTTTTTAGTTCCTCTCCGTGCGTTTGTTCTGTTTCCCCATTTCATTGTGATGTCTTTTTCTTTCTCATGTACCCCTGCCACTTTCACTCCTCAGTACTGTTATCTGATTATTAACCCAATTCTCCTCACCAGTGAACCCCCCCTCAGCTGTCACAACTTACTCAGCCTCATCTGTACTGAAGCTCTCTGGTTCAATTACTTGGTGTCAGATCCTTGTCCATCCTTGTCTGTATGTCCACTCTTAATTTCCTAGCCAGTCCTTTGTCTTCTTTTTACTCTGGTACCTGTTCATGTCTCCTGTGTCCCTTGTCTTCAGTCAATAGTTCTTTATTACTGTTTTATTTCTTAGATAAAGGTGATTTTTCTACTCTGGTCCAGACCCCTTTTTAAAAAATTTGGTTTAGTTTTTTTCCTTTTTTTGTCATTTGTACTCTTGGTCTTCCGCATGTTGTAGTTGGACTTTAAGAGAGTTGTGCATAGATTTATTTCTTCAAATCTTTATTAACTGAAGTGATGTTGTAAAAAGGAGTGGCCCAAATTATTTAGCAAGTTTGCAAGAAATTGATAATATCATACACAAATACTGATCTTACTCGTCTCAATAGGTATTCACCTTATTTTAAAACCCAGAATGGAGCACATGATGATTTTCCATAATATCCTTATATGTAAAACCTGAGAAAAGAAAGAAGAGGGTCTACTTTTTTCACGTTGTTATTTTGGAGAAACAAATTGTGTTTTTATTTGAATGTAAAAAGATTGATGGCAAGAGTGGATAAGCACTTTTTTCTAAATTCTACCCCAAATCCCCCCCTCTCTTCCCCCAAATCCCCACCAAACCACAGCTGCCTTGTTCTCCAAAGACTCTCTAATTGCAGTCCTCTGGCAGTGGCACAACGGCATGCACACACCTGCTCACTCTGACCTCAAATCTATCTCTTCCGTGTCTGCCTGCCACAAGCGTAGGGATTACCGTGTCTGGGCTGGGGGATAAATGAAAGGAGAGGGCGGCGGGCTCTAGACATGTATGTCCAGTCACTCTCCAGTGGTGTTGAGAGTGTGTGCACAGCTGGGCAATTCCTGGCCGCAGCACATGGGAACAGGCGGGGGATTTGTGCAACAGAGGAGCAGGGGCTTGAAACATCTAAGATTTACTTCTTTTTTTTCTTTTATAATGCATTAACTAGCAGTAAAACCATAAATTGAAGTGAGTTAATGAAAATAAAAGAACTTTTGCTTGCAACAACGTGCAATCTTAATCACATTTCTGGCAGAAATTGCCAAAGAAATTATTTTTGTGCGTCCTATTTGGAGTAAGGGAACGTTGACAGAGCATTTTAAAGGTTCACTGTACAGTTTTAGATTTGGAACTTAATTTAGCTGCATGAAACAGAACCACTCAGCCTGTGGAAGTTGAAAAAATAAGCACCATACCATCAGAGGAAGTACTTTTGTGGTAAAAGATAACTTAACGGCACACAAAACTAGAAGTTAAAGCACCTCTATTTCTCATACTTTGATTCTGGCCATTCTCCTTTCTAATTAGAAGATTTTATTGGAATGGCATGTTAAATGAGCAGATGTGCCCTTTGTCTAACAAATAATATAATCAATAGTCAACAGTTCTTCAATTTTATTTTCCTCGTTTTGGTCATTTTACAGAAAATGTTAGCTTAATATATGAGTGTGCGGTGATGCTGTTTTTTGTTTGTTTTCCAAGTAATGGAAAGTGACAATATCCAGCTTCAAAATTATGATGATGATGTCAATTTTGGGAAATCTGAATGGTTTCTCACTCAGAGAGCTTGTTCAATGCGCTTTCGCAGTGAACACAGAAAAACCCCTCCAATTCTTATCAATAAAACCTCATTTCTTTTGAGCAAACAGGCATTCAAAGCATCATCCTCAATCCGATCTGTACATTTTCCTCAACCACCACTTCATTCTTTGTCAAGCCCTGTACAGAGACGCCTGGTGTCCCCAGAATGTGAATGCGATCATTCAAATGTGGGTGTGTCAGGGCTGCATGTGTACATGTCATCTGGTTTCCCCAAAATGCTGTCTGGCTCCGCGGTGATCACAGGTGTTCATTCCTGAGAGCTTATCTGATGGATTAACAGCTGCTGTCAGCGCGTAATCGTCCACAGACTGATCTGATAGCTGCAGACACACAACCGCACAGAGTGGGACACACACGGTTCAAATGTGACACAACATAATGCAAAAAATACATTTTTAACGGGTCGGTGCCGTAATTTTATCCAAACGACAATAAAGGTGGTCATAAAAATACACCGAGCGTAAATGAGCAGACGGAGAAATGCTGAAAAACCAGACAAAAGCCTGAGGAACACAAGCATATACTTGTTTGATTTTTACATGCTGCACTGCCGATGTCATTATTATTCATATCCCTCCCCAGGGAGGCCTGTTTAAAAAGCGGGCCTATACAAACCCCCCCTTTTCCATGTCACCATCTCACTCTACTCTACCCTCACAAGCACCCACACGCACATTTGTTTGGAGTCTTTTTGGGGAAGTAAAGCCAGACATCGTCTCCTTCCCAACTCCAGTCTCCTCCTCCCCCCTCGTCTCACCCCTCGCCCCCCCCCCCAAGCCCCCCCCCCCCACCCTCCACCCCTAACAGAGTTATCCAGCTCGTCTCCTTTCCGTCAAGCGGGTAATCAGCCTCAGCTATTTCATTTGCTTCTGTAATGAAAGCAATCCCAGAGCTTTTCACAGCAGCGCAGCCCAAATAATGAGGGGCTGCTTCACCCCCCCCTCAGCCACACTTCACCCCCCAGTCCTCACCCTCTTCCTTCCAACCACGCCGTAATGGATGAAGGAAAGCAAAATGTGCGAGCGCGTGTGTTTCAGTGTGTGAGGCATAAAATCTTGCCAAGTCCTTTGTGCCTATTTTCCTTCCTGCGAGGAGGAGTCTTTTGTATACAATCTGATCAGTAATGCTCGATTTTGAAGTGTTTCCTTGAGAAAACAAATGTACAATGAAAGTATTTGTTCCCCTACATTAGTGGTTATCGGCATTTAATGTATCTGACCTGAATAATCGTGTTATTGGTTAGTGAAAGGAAGATAAAATCAACAGAAATGTCCTTAAAGCAGACGCTGAAAATGAACAAAATATTTAGATTATAGATTTTGATTCAAATATACAACTAACCCAAAGTTATTTACACATAAATTATCTGTGAATGAAAGATTTATTGAATGAAACTATTAAGAAAAACCCGATGTTCATATTGTCTTTCGGCACTCAATATGTCAGAGATGAATGGTTATTTGGTATTTTTTTTCTTTTCGAGCAATTTACAAATGAAGAAATCTAAAATCAAAGCAGTTCATTTACATACGACGTAAATCAGGAAGTCTTATACAAGCATTCCTAACGAAGAGTTTGGGCCACTTTCAATCTTTTTGAGTCTTTAGAGTAAAAATACAATTAAATTAAAAAGTCAACCTGATCAGTCTAGGAAATATTGGTTCAAATACTGTACATTAGGCTACACACTTTTGTGCCTGGGTATGTCCAGATACTGGCCATGTGTTACAGTGCTGTGGTGGTTAGCAGCATTGCTAACCATTCTTGGTTTGAATCGTCAAGAAAAAAATCAACTTTTTCAGGCAACAGAATCTTTCAGACGCCTTTTTAACACTTTTTTAACACTGGATAAACAGGTAGCTTAAGTTAAAAAATGAATTAAATCCCGTAGGCTTTTGTTTGGTGAAAAATAAAGAACCCTTCAACCCCAAAACAGAAAGAGTCCTATGGGCTAATTTTGGACCCCAACTTTGTTGGAGAGCCTACATATGTCAGAATTGGCGAACCAAAGACAAAACAAGCAAAACAAGTATAAACTTTCGTAAAATGGAGAATTTATGGAAGCAACCTGAGTGCAGAGGAATGGCTAGAACCCCCTTCAACCATCTTGGACATCCAGACCATCACAGATGAGGAAGGAGGGGTCATTATTTGTGTCCGATCGTCCGCCTGATCAGCAACATTAGGCGCCTCCAGGGAACTGGACTAAACATCTTAATTTCCACCACGTACCCTGCTGACTCCGAGTACTGCTCTCGGCCGTGTCGTCGGCAGAAATTCTCTGATGACACAGCCATGGGGGGAGGAGTAGTGAGTGGGAGGAGGCCGAGAACTGAGACCTGGTCAGTCGCTTCTGAGAGTGGAGTGAGGACAACCACAAGCCTCCTAATGTGAAGAAGGAAGTGGAGGAGAAGGGGGTGGACTTCAGGAAGAACATGCCCTGACCCTTCATCTATCTATCTATCTATCCATCTATCTATCTATCTATCTATCTATCTATCTATCTATCTATCTATCTATCTATCTATCTATCTATCTATCTATCTATCTATCTATCTATCTATAGTGGGGGAAATAGGTATTTGACCCCTTGCTGATTTTGCAGGTTTGCCCACTTACAAAGAATGCAACGATCAACTATTTTAATCATATGTACATTCTAACAGTGAAAGACAGAATCCCCCCAAAAATTCCAGAAAATCACATCATACCAATTTATAAAAATTGATAACCATCTGATGAGGAAAAATAAGTATTCTTTGTAAGTGGGCAAACCTGCAAAATCAGCAGGGGGTTAAATACTTATTTCCTCCACTCTATCTATCTATCTATCTATCTATCTATCACTAACCCTGTAAATGTATGAATTTGTATTATCTTATAGTCATTATGCCTTGCAGATCAAGTTTTCTAACTAACAGAACTCTCAAACTGCAGATAATTGGCCCGATAATAAAAAAATCCTGAACGTCAAAGAAATTAGGAATTCACTTCCAGCACGTTCATGCAATTAGCTTCGTGTCGTTTCAAAACCTTTTTATCTGTTTCAAAGTGTCAATCTATCTATTTATCCAGATTCATTTCACTATCTTAATTACTAACTGATGGATTGCCATGAAAACTACAATTTTGACATTTTTGTTTATCATTATTATTTAATATGTATATCACACATCCCATTTTTTAAAAACTTTTTGTCAAGTCAAGAAAAAGTGACAGAATCAAAATTTGATATAGACATGAATAACCAACAGCACCAAAACAAAGCAGGTCATCATAGACTTCACAATTTATTTGAATTTTTATGGACATTAGCTGTACAAAGGAAAACTTTAATTGACTTTCCCTACTTGTTTCCAATGTTCTTACCGTTTCCAATTGTGCTTAGAAATGTATTTTTAACCGTAAAAAAAGAAAAACCCTGCAACCAAGCTGCAGACATTTTCACTTATTCCAGATGGCAAGGTTTAAACTCAGATGCAATTCAGTAACCAACATGGGATGTGCTGGCTGGCTGAAAATCTGTAGGAAGTGAGAAAATGTACGAGAGCGTGGGCAATATTAGTGAAGTTCGAACTTTTTTTTTTCGCCTATTAGATAGACCACAGCTCAGTTGCCAAGTCTATCTCCTCTTTAAGTCAGTCATGAGACATTAACAGCAGTGACAGGTTTGGAAAAACCAGACGAAACACAGGCAGGCAATAAGAGAAAAGCCGACACAAACCAATACAACACAACCTCTTTGTTTGGTTGTGATGAACAATCAACATGTAACCCATTAATGCATCCAACAATCCCAAAAACAGCAGAAAATCAAATTAAATGAGAGGAGAAATACTGTTTTGTGTAGAAAGATGTTTATATTTAACAAAAATTCTCAAATATAACTGATGTTGGTAACAACTTTGTATTTGTGGCCCTTTTTTTTGGCAGTGATTTCATACAAATTTCTCATCTTTACAACGTCAAATTAAGTTTCTTGACTATTATAAAGCATGATAACGCAGCACAGTCAGATTTTCAAGGTTTCCACCTAACAACAGCAAAATTATTGTCTAAACCAGTGTTAAGCAGTTTAAATGGAACAGCAATAATTTAATCCCAACCTTCTGTTTGTCGCTTTTGAACTGGAGAAACATTAAAATGGGGACAAAGGGTGAATGTAGCGTAGTACAAAAGTGCTCCGAGTGGTCAGTTAGATTAGAAAAACGCTAAATAAAGTACAGTCCCTTCACCATTTACATTCAGATTTTCTTCCAGCAACTGCGAAATATCCCGTCCACTCTGAAAGAAAAGTCAATGAGGTCGAGTGTTTGAGATGTTCTGAAGGAACCGGACTCGGTTGAGCCCGGAGATGAGAGACGGGAGACAAGTAAAGGCGCCCGAAGTCCAAGTCCGAATCCCCGATATGTAAAAAGACAGTTGGCACAGATGCAGCTACAGTGACGGTTGATCGGAAACCATTCAGTCAAAAAAACACGAGAAAAAGCCCGTCGCTTTCTCGGCGGAAAAGACACAGTTTAACATTCATGTCCACGGAGTCTGATCAAAATGTTGGAGGTCCAGAAGAAAAAAAAAAAAAAGACAAATAAAAAAAAAAAACGGATTTGAGTCAGAGTGTCTGCACCTGCACGGGGTACAGCAGGGACAGGTGTTCGGCACCCCGGATTGGGAGTTTGTGCGTGGTGTAAAAGTGGATGACTTCTGGGATGGTGTCAAAGGGGGGGCTGTTCTGTCCGAGCACGTACTTGCCATCTTTAGAAAGCGCAAATTTTATGTGCATGAAACCCTGGCAGCTCCTGCGGGACAAAGAACATGGGGAAAAAAATGGGTTGAGTATGGAGACATAAGAATAGAGCGAAATACGTAAAAAAAAAAGGAAAGTTTGAGGGCAAAAAGAGGGATGATATGAAATGTAGGCCACATAAACCATTGCACAGCCTTCCACACATTTTGTCACACGCTGACACTGAGTGACAGTCTTGATTTATGTTCACTTCTTTTCCACTTAAGGGACAAGGCTCTCACCAACTGTTCGTGCCACCATGGCACAAAGCGGGAGGGGATGTTGTGATGGATGGATGAGTGGTGTACTAACATATAAAAAGAAAAAGAGTCTGAGCGAGAAGGAAAAGAGCGTGGGGGCGGCTTTTTTTCCGAGAGAGAGATGCACCACCCTTTAAAATTCAAGCAGCCGTGAAAGGACTTCCCCTTTAAGAGCAAGCCAGCCATTCATGATGTGCGTCTAATTATAGCCGCAAAGGAAAAAGACAAGGGCTCAAACGTGTCACCACAATAGCCGTTGTTCAATAAACTATGGGAAATTTGGAGGAAAAAAGACTTAAGCCCATTGGGAAATGATGTGTAGCAAGTTATACAGCAGTAATCTGAAGCATGTAATATTTCTCTGAATATTTCTCTTTCTATGTAGGTTTGAAACCACCATTTCTCTGAACCTTTTGAGCTTCGGCTTCCTTAAAATGTCTTATGACATTCATTTAGTAGGTTCTACCAAATTAAATGGTGTAACCAGAAGGTGTAATGATATTTTGAGGAGGGATGCATTCCCCTTTTTCAAATCCTGATAGCCTGGGAATCCATTCCGGCTCTGACCTTGATGCTCAAACGAATGTGCGTGCGTGCACGGAGCCAACTTTACTCACGTAAATGAGTAATGCATGAGTTTGTTTATATGTCAGCAGAACACCGCGACTCCCCCCCTCCCCTTCCCCTTCCCCTCACTCCCCCTCTCCCCACTCCCTCTGCCTAATTCCCTTCTTGGGTGTCCAACAGAGGGTAATTCATATTCATTAGCGATTATGGGGAGGATGATGTGCGCACTGAAGTGTGCTCTACCTGCCTGATTGTCACTTAGATGGGCCCGCGGGGGCCACGGGAGAAAGAGAGAGTCCGAGAACGGCGCGAGGACGGGAGAGTTGGGTGAGGATCGTGATAGTAATTACAAGGGGAGAGATTTGCCCGGATAAGCAGAATTCGCACCCCTGCACGTGGAGCACCGGGAGAGGAATCTGTGCAGCTGTGAGTTTGGCGGATGGGTGACGAGGGAGGTGCAGATGGAGGGGTGTGGAAGACTGCAATATGAGATGAGAGGCCTGTGCGACTCCACACAGACATTTTATACACACTCCTGTGTGTGTGTGTGTATAAGAGATGTGTGAGATTGACTATGAACACGGTGCTTAACCCTATAATGCCAAATGTATCATATTTGATACATACGGTTTCTGAAGTCTTTTGGATCTGAGACTTTTTGCATCATTCAATGGTAAAAGCTTTGCTCAAACCCC
Organism: Menidia menidia; assembly: GCA_907169785.1. Taxonomy (NCBI): domain Eukaryota; kingdom Metazoa; phylum Chordata; class Actinopteri; order Atheriniformes; family Atherinopsidae; genus Menidia; species Menidia menidia. The sequence goes on from CAJRST010000002.1 coordinate 2,034,134, forward strand.
TGTTGTACACATTCAAATTTACCTGATAACAGCAAGTAGACTACACAAAAATATATTTTTGACTTATTGCACGCTAATTTGATCAAAATAATTTCAGCTTTTTTTCTTCATATGTTGTTGAGGGGCCAAAGAAAGACTTCAGACAAAAAAAAAATACAATATTCTTCCAAGTTTTCTTGGATCAGGCTTTAAAGGGTTAAGGGGCCGACTGTTGTTAATTGGTGTGTCTCTTACCGTAAAGACAGGGAGTACTCGGAGCGGTTTGTCTGACTGTTCCTCACCAGGTAGCTACACTCCTTACACAAGGTGAGCAGCGATTCCGCCTCTGATCGGGAAAGGGAACCATGGTACCATCTGTAGGGGAACCAGCACACAGTCGTGGTTAGAGGGAGCAAAAACGACGTGTGGCCACACAAATGAAGTGAGTTGAAAAAATGTTTTTCACGTCCATGCCACAAATTTATTTTCTGATCAAAACCTTCATTAAAGGAAACCACAAAGCCTACAAAACAATCCTTAAGACATCATAAGGGAGAAACGGAGCATAGCAACCAATGACTCAGGTGAAATGTACAAATTATTAAACCTTTCACAGTATGTCTGGTTTATTTCTATGATATCTAAATATACCACTATAACTGCAATTGTGCTACTCAGGCATGGACATTTCTTCAGTTTAATATTACAGGTACACATCAAGTGTGTCTCGTCTATAAAAAGCTAATGGCGGACACATCTGATAACACTCTACATATTAAAGGAGAACGGGAAATGGAGCTCAATGTCACTACAGAGGATGACGACTGGGAGGATATATACTCTGAATGTTGTACGGGTATTGGGAGCCAACTGTGGAAGGAATTGGACTGGAAATTAAAGATTAGGTTTTTTGGGACCCCTTTAAGAGTCTGTGTTTTTTATAACAAATGTAGTAATAAGTGTTGGAGAGAATGTGGGATGGTTGGGGACCATACCCATATATTCTGGGATTGCCCCAAAATACAGACATTCTGGAGAAAAATAAAAAACGAACTGTAAACCATGATGGGTATTAATTTACCTTTGGACCCTGTGTTGTTCTTATTGGACAACATGGCAGGACAAAATTTGACCAAAAACCAACGTTATATACTACATATCCTCTTGATGACTGCTAGGAAAATGATAACCATCCACTGGATGCAGCCTGACCTCGCCACAATATCTGAACGGATACAGAAAATTAAATGTCCAAATTATGGAAAATATGACCGCTAGTTTACAGTTGAAACTGCCTTTGTCTATAAGGAGATGGACTCTTGTGACTCTATACATGGGTAGAAAGTGAATAGATAATGGAAAGATAGATATGCCCATGTAACCTATAAATATTATCCACGATCAAGGTGTTTTTTTTTGCTTTTTTGTTTTTCTAGTCCAGCTGACTGTAGGTTTGTCTGTCTTTTATTCTTTGTTTATGGTTTTGTTTGCTGATGTTGTTGTTCCTGCATGGTGTGGTTATGTCTGTCTGTATGTTATGTACTGGCAATTAATTAAAATATATATATATTACAGATACTTGAATAGATAGTTGCAAGGATCCTACTTAAGTTCATCTTAAACTTGGAGCGGCAATAGCTCGGATACAGAAACTGGTAATGTTGAGCTCTCGTCATACATACATCTGCTTCTCCAGAGGGAGGGCGGGGTCCACTCTCTCCCCGACCACGCCGGGGCCGTCGTGCAGCACTCGGAACTTCATCCCTCCTCCCGCCAGCGGGCTTAGTCTGGGCCCGGGAGGACGCAGGCGCTCGGCGGGCGAAGTCGAGTGATCCCACTCTAAGCCGTCGAACTGGACTGTTGGCCAGCGGGGTCAGAAAAAGTGAGTCACGTTAGTCACACCACACCGCGATCAGTGGGTCTCTGACTGTTTAACAATGGATAAAACAAATGGAATCTTCACCATTACCATCATTGAGGACTTTTTATGAGAGGCATGTTACTTATTTCATTCCATCAGTGTAATAATTTGGAAAAATATAATATGCTCGGTTTTGAAAACTTTATTCATTATAAAAATAGTTGTTTAATTTACAAAGTTCTGAATGGATTAGCCCCAGAGGAGACCTAGAAATCCCCCACAGAAGAACAACCTTTGGACAAACCGTTATATCGGTCAGAGGGGGTCACTTCTGGAATAGCCTCCCAACAAACACCAGGGAAGGTCCCACTTTTTACACATTTAAAAAGCAACTTAAACTGTTTCTCAAAAGTTCCCAGTCATGCAATCACTAATTTAAATTTTGTAATGTCATTGTCTGAACGTGCGTCTCTCTGTTTTAACTGATATTGTATTATGTGATTTTGTGTTGTTTTCTCTTCCTGCCTCAGGACGACAGATGCGAATTAGCAACTATGCTAGAATCTGGCTCATTTACAATCTGTGTGAGATTGTTCATTAATGTGCACTGTCCTGATTAAATAAATAAATGAATAAAATAAATATTTCCTCTTGTAATTTAACAAAGCATATATTGAAAACAGCTTCAGATGTGCTGTAACAGAACAATCCCAGGTCCACTTGGACATTTGAGTTTTAATCGTCACTTTGGTGACCGACAAACTGAATTTACTGCTGTGCCATAAGTACCCTGACATCAACATGTCCTTCTTACGGGAGCCTTTGGACTTTTGCCGTTTAACCTTTTTACTTATCTGTATTTTGGGTTTATTTTGGGGCTTTGGACTCTGATAATAAGACGCTTCTGTTCCGTGTAAATAACAAAAAAACAAACAAAGGATTTGTGTATTTTCTGTTTTTCTTATGGCCCCGTTTTAACCTCCTTGGGGAGGTTAGACAGTTGCTACGGGCGGGAACAGCTGCAGGTGTTGCCGGTGCAGTCTGAGGGGTGGGGGGGGGCAGTGGCCGGACAACAGAGGGGTCATGGAGTCTTAGTCTGTGATCGTGTGGACAAAAGGGGGGTGACAGGTTACCTTGCCCTCTGCCCAGAGGCTCCTCTTCTAGCTGTCCCACTGGGGCAGGCCAGGGCAACTCCGACAACTCCCTTATTTCTAATAGAGGGACGGAGCGGGGGAGGAGGAGGAGGAGGAGGTGAGAGAAAAGAGTGCTAGAAAAAGAGCAGATGGGCTCTTTGCAGAGTTAAGCGCGATGAGGCAGGTGAGAGAAGCGGCGACGATTAAGAGCAACTGGAGCACGGAGGAGGACATTCAACAGAAGGGGGGGAAAGAGTGCAAAGTGCAAGTGAGATGACAGAAAGGGAAGCCCCGTTGCATGGTGTCAGACAGCACCGTTTGTGTGGAGATGACAGGAATATGCCGTTAAATCTACCTCCTGTTATGAGAAAAAATTATATATATTCCATCTATTCCATATATATTCCATCTCCAACATCCTTGTTGCTTTACATACATGAAAAACATATAAATTACGTGTTAAAACCCCAAATGCTTACAATAATATCATAGGAGATATGATGAAAGCAGGCAAATATAAAACAGGAATGGGTATGGAAATGGGCGATGAAGAGGATTGGATTATTTCTGAACTTTACGCTTTTAATGAATCGTCTCTTTGTATCAGAGGAGGTTAAAAAAAATTCATGTCATGCACCCCACCGCAGGGCAAAAATAATACTTCTTTGACAGTCATATCCACAATAACAGAAGATGCACTGGGAAACGGAGCTCAAAATGACCTATTTCATACCAGGGCCCACAGTCATAACTTCTTTATGTGCACCCTGATACTGATGCAGGTATATTATGTATCTGTGCCAGTAAAGGAATGTACATTCAGCTCCTGCCCGCTGCAAAAAGGGGATTACAAAACCAATAAAAGGAAAAAGGGGTGACGTCTTAATGAGCTAACAAATCCAAATACCCCCCCAGGCCGGCAACATCAAAGGTGACTGGAAGGGGCGCTTAGAGAGGGACACTGGCTGTACATACATGCCTCTCTTCCTCTCCGTTTAATTATTGAGCAGGCAGACACACTTCGCCACTTTCTCCGACTCCCCCCGGTGAATTATTGATGCAAGGGTTCCAGCACAATGGCCCCATCTGTAGCGGGGCAGCGCCACCGCCGGAGCCAAAAATAAAGCGGAAGACACGAACGCGAAACACACCTGAGACACCGCCTATGCCACATTTTCTGCTGCCTGCCAGCTCACCGCCGCATTGCATTTCACACCTCTGCTTCTCCCAAAAAAAGAAAAAAAGAGGGAAGTGCACAAAGGCAGGAAATGGGTGACACGAACAACCGCCCAAGAAAGGATTGTTGACAAAAACTGAGAGAAGCCAAAACAAAGTATCACAGATTAAAAACGTGCCCGACCATCAAAGTTAGAGATGAATTTCAGATTATAGAATGCTGAAACCAGAGTAGAAAACTCTTTCCAGATTCCCCTCCTTTACCATTTGAGTGGCCGTTGTTCACATAAACAAATGGGGTTGTCTGACTAGGTCGGAAGCGATAAAATAGAGGTGTCATGGATAAAAATGGACACAAACACAGTGTTCCTCTCTGCTGTATGTCCTAAGCATCGTTAATAAACATAAGAATAGTTGATTGTTATGATATAGACTTGAGATTAGTCAAAGAGTAATTTATAGTATCTCAAAACTTTCAGTTTATATATGCATCTTGACATTTCAAAATGGAGTATTTCCAAAAAAAAAATAAATGCAAAGGTATTAACACCATCCAAAAATGGGAATAAGCACATCTTTACAAATTATAGACCGGCCTCTCTTCTCGCTCAGTTCTCCAAAATTTTGGAAAAAATGTTACAGGCAAAATTAGAGTTGTTTCTAGATAAAAGACCATTCAATCACAAAAGTCAATATAGTTTTAAGTCAGGAAGGTCATCGTTCTTATGTACCGTTAATCTCAATGATATAGACAGATTTACTTAGAAGATTATCTATTATTATACTAAAAGTGTCTTTATAAATAAGTACATAATATCTATTCAGATATTGTATTTGATTAATGTACAACATGGTGGTTATTGCATGTGACTGATTTACTGTAATAACTTAGTAGTCTGATTTATTTCTACAATAATATTAAGACAAAGTAGATGATGAGTATAAATATGGAACGTGATTATTACAATGATGTGACCAAACGTCTCTGGTGCACCTAAGCACACACATTTATGATTGTCATTGTTATTATTACTGTTGTTGCTATCATGGTGATTACCGTTATTATATCCATATATAAAAATCCATAACCTGTTTCAGGAACACAAGCTAAACAGACCACAGGTATGGTGCTGACGGATATCGAACAGGAGAAGGCATAGATGCCCAGACAAAGATATGGCTATCTGCTTGTATTCGAATTTCCTCCCTGCCAGTAGGTTCACATAGCACCTTGTACTTTTGGTGCACAAAGACACACAACTGGAATTGCACCAATACCCTAATGGACTCACTAAACGTCATTGTATTCTGAATCAAAAAGGATATATACTATTGTAGAATAGGATAATTATGTATGATATGCAAGTAAAATATTGTTGCAATGATGTAATGACATAAGTGGTATTGACAGGAAAATGCATGATTTATACAAGGTAAAAACCATATGGGCTTATAAAATGATATACCAAATCTCAAATTAAAGTGCCAACCACACGATTTACGTATGAATAGGGAGTGGGAGTAAATTAATTTGTCTTCTTTCCACTTCTTTTTTAACTAAATGTGTTATTTTCATGTATAAATGCAATATCCACATATAAACACATTAACTGGTTGACATAATGAGCCAATGACCAAAATAACCTTACAGCGTTTGAACCTAACCCCAATCCACAACAAATTGGACAAGAAAGCAACACGCAAGCAAATGTCTGCATGGATCAACATTGTTGCTTTATACTCCTCTCTATATAGTTATAAAGAGCCTGGTATGCCTAATTCATGAGATAACAAGTGATGAACTGCGCATTAAAATGAACATAAAACCAAAGCAGCCATAAAAGAAGGCGAGCTCTGAACTCCTCTCCTTTTCCCCGTGTTTAATGTTATTCATTGTCACCTTGGTCTGAGGACACGTACCAAGGTACCTTGTGTTCTGAGTTGCAGTTTTCCCATGAATACATAATAGAAATATTGCTACGTGTTTCACAATAACCGGCATTTCTATATTCTTCTTAAAATACAGTGTACAAAGCCCTTTTTGCTGCAGGGTTCATTAATGATTGTTTGCATTTGGATCCAGCGGCAGTTGATTTTTATTAATCTTGATTATTTTTATGGAAATACCACTAAAACAACTGCATTTTTAGCAAGTATTTTAAACCTACCCTCAAACTTCTCCTGCTTTTAGACCAAGCCTGTGAGGGTTGGGGTTGTACAGACAAAGGATTGCTCACACTGAACTACAGCTTGAATTTTGTTAACAATTACGTGTGTTTTTCCTATTTTTATCCCAACAGATGAAACAGGTGACAGCAATTTACGGCGAGCCGAAATCTCACGTGCCTGGTGCCTTAGCCATCTGCCAACAATTATCAGAAATGATCTGAACGGCTGGGAATGACCAGACTGGCTTTTTTCTTTCTTTGTTGCTCCGAGGGGAACATTTGCTCAGAGTGACAAATGACTGACTTTTCAGGCACACCAACTGGTTTCGGTGTCCTCTTAATCAAGGATAAGCACAAAAAAACTACAACAAATTGCTACATTAGGTCAATAGTGAAAGAATAGGATGTCTTATGTAGCCCACAGTGTACACAAAGACCATGTCCTACACAGAAAAAGCAAGGAAAAAGCATGGTTTTACATTTTTTCGAATTGTTTTAAAATACTTTGTTACAGTGCATGTTTACTTAACAACAACTTCACCACTGCAATCCATTAACATGTTAAACCAGTCTTCAGAATACAACTGAAAGTATAATTTAGTCAGGAGTGAGAGAGTAATATGCTCTTAAACGGTAAAATACTTAACCCTCTCAAACTTGCTATTAGCATGGATATGTTCCTCACATGAAGCTTCTCTGGCACGGTATTGCCTAATGAGCTGCTACACGGGAGCAAGTGGAGGGTGAGCACTTTGCTCATAGCCCATTTAATAAAAAAAACTGCTGGGAGTGGCAATGTTTTTTAATCCACCAACCCCATCGAGATGGCGGGGGTGATTTGCGGCTCTCTCAACAGACACTCCAGTCCTACAGCCTTCACGCGGCCATTAAAAACCCCCCAAACAGCTTAAACATTCTGTTCTGGACTATCAAATTTAAATGCACGCAAATGCCTGCAACACTCGTTTGTTCATTAGGAGTGGCCACCGGGGAGCTAATAAGACGGTGCTTCTCATTAGCTCTGCATTAGAGCAGAATGGCTGCAGGACCCATCTCTCACGGTTGGACCGTCTATTAACCGCCGGGAATTAATGACTGATGTAATTCCAGCTAGATGGCGCGACTGGTGACAGCTTTCCTTTGAAATAAAAAAAACCTTCTGGGCTGAGATACGGACTTGTCTTATCCACCTCCTCCGCCACACGACTGGTTAGGACTGAAGTGGACCGAGCGTCTAATTGTAAAAGGCTTCAGAAAACAAAAGTATCTGCAGATTGCTTGCCACACGATCACAGATTTCCGAGCTTAAATGCAGTTTATTTAAATTTGATTTATTTAAAAATATGCACAATCATAAGTAAGATAAATATTGTTTGCGATTTCATGATTCAAAAGGATTTAAAAGGATTGAAAATGGCTATTTACATGTGTACAGTTTATTGATATTGTGTGAGTAAGATATTACTTTTATTGTGACATTTAAAAACCTTTATTTAAGTTAGATCTTTTTTTTAATATGCAAATTCATAAGTAAGATAAATATTGTTTGTGATTTCATGATTCAAAAGGATTTCAAAGGATTGAAAATGGTTATTTACATGTGTACAGTTCATTGATATTGTGTGTAAGATATGACTTTTATTGTGACATTTAAAAACGTTTCATCAGGTGATTTGTCTTAATGCCAGGGGAGCGTGGTCAGTTGGAATCAGAAGGAGATTGGAGCACAATAGTTTATTGACCTTGCCCTTCCCAGGCTCAGTTGGGCTTTGAAAGACTTCATTTAGTGGATGTATTTTATGTTTTTTTGTAATGTTGCGTTAAGTTTTCAAGTAAATCGTTAAAAGCAAGAAGTGGACTCGTGGATTTATTTTTTGGAGTGTTTTGATACGAGGGAGTCTGACAAGCTTCAATAAGGACCATAAGAACCTACAACAGATAATTGTGGTAATAAAAGGCAAAAAAAAACATAATCGAAAAGATTCTGAGGCGCACACAAATCCACAACCCCCCTTAACAAGCCTCCCCCCCCTCCATCTTCCTCTTTAACACTGTCATTTGTGCCGGAGTACGCACGACCTCCTCTCACCCTTGAATTAGGCTGATACTTGCTGATAATGGGAGGTTAAAAACCAGAGTACGACGCCTGTCTACATGCGCCTGCGAGGAGGTGACGATGAGGTGGTGCGAAGCAGTTCGCGAGGCCCCCTGTTTTTTTTTTTTCTATCCTCCGTGGCAGGTTGTCTGAGTGAGTGTGTCACATCGGGGGGGTTGGGAGGGGGTGGGATGTGGGCACAGACCTGTCACCGCTGCAGTGTTGCCTAGCATAAGTGCGAAAGAGCGTTAGAGGATGACTGATTGCGCCCCGACACTTCGGCCCTGAACCTTCCGCTTGCCTCACCTCCAAACAGCTCCAGACCATTAATACTCCTCACAACTCCCCACCTAGAAACCGACCCTCCACAACCAGCCATTGAGCTGCCATCCAACGTCACGTAACCTCGGACATCCCTTTCTCTCTCCCACCGCCTCTATCCATTTTGTAGCACTGTCTGTCTTCCTCAGGCTCAAACCTCCTTGTTGTCTCTCTTTCTCCAGCTCTTCCACCTCGCTCTTTCTGTGCTCTCCAACAGCCTAGAAACGCTCAAAGGGGGTCTGGGAATACGGATTAAACGAGAATGGAAAATACTGTTTGTATGTTTAAACTTCAGCGCCTCGGTGCGACCATACGAACGGCGTGCCAGCTCAAATGTAACATGGGAAAAAAAAACCCGGACTACCCATGTGCCCTCTTCCAATGCGAGCTCGAATTGTCACGTCTGGGGGGATGTCTGGTGGCTCGTCATGTGTTGATTACCTATTGCGTACACCTGGGGTTCCCCTCCCTCATGTGTTTAAATAGTCCTCGTTTCCCATGTCCCGTGCGAGTGCGTTTTCGTCTGTCTGTTTTCGTCACCCCCACGTCAGGTTTGATTTTGTCACAGCCCAGTTTACTTTACTGCCATAGTCTTGTTTTGTACCATAGCCATGTTTTTTTGTCATAGCCATGTTTTACCACAGTTTTGTAAATCTTGCCATAGCCTTGTTTACTCTTTCTTTGATACTTTGATCATAGCTTTTGTCACAGCCTTGTTTTGTTCCTGGTCTTCATCCACTCTGTTTGAGTGCTTTTGTTACAATAAACCCTGTTTTCACGCACTTCCGCGACTGAGTCCTCCCTCCAAGATCCACCTCCCTGACAAGAATGAGGATACAGTACATGCCAAGATTGGATTGTGCGAAAATAGGGTATCGGCCCACGGAACAAGGTTCCTTCACCAGGTGTGTGTATAAATGATTGTCATCTCTTGCCTTTTGTTTGAAACCTGATGAAGGAACATTCTTCTGAAAATGCTTCTTTCTTTGACATTCAATGACTGTTTCTGGTTACCATTGAGGACAATAAAAAAATTAGCCGTTTTAATTGTTATATTGAGTACCAGAAGGCTAAATCCCAATACCTCTGTCGAAAACTAAAGCTGAGTAGCTACCCTGGATTGGAGGTTTGCGGGCTTTATTGAGTCATCAATGTCTAAATTGCTTTTTAATTGTTCTTCAAAGATCACCATGGCAACCAGGACTGAACTCATGACATCTGGACTAGGACTTCATTCTAGGTCTCCCTTTTCCCTTTTTCTATTCCTCACAACCTTTGTATGGGCTCCTGTTTGGTTTAATGTTTTTGTATTTTTAATTTGTTCCCTTGATAGAACCTTCGGTTGGGTTCAGTAAAGCCCTGGTTGGGGTTAGCGACATGCTCCTCTTCGTCTTATCATTTTTCCGGCAAGATCAACGCTACATGGCATATCACCGCCTCTAGCGAATCACGTCACTGGCTTGGGAAGGCCAGGGTTGACAGATGCAGCGAATCCCGCACAATTTTACTCGTTTCTGCAACAATCGGGAGAAACGATTGAATTGCTAAAGAATTAGAGGGTTAAAAAAAATTGCGGGTCTCCCGCGTGAATCGGTAGAGTTGGCAAGCATGTGTTAGCACCCCCTCAAGCAGTGCACCGCGTATGTGGCACAAAGAAAAAACAAAAAGACGAACAGAGCGAGAATAAGGGCAAAGTAGGTGAGAGGGGGTGCTTTTTTCCACGAAAAAGCCTTGATTTTCTCCACTTCCAGTGAGTTATGGGACCCTCTTTTCCAGCACGAACACGACGCGAATGGATTTGTGCGCGAGGATATTCAGACAATGCCTTACTGACCGTGACTCTCTCATTAACGGTGGATCAGTCGCACGCATGTGGGCATGTAATCAACTGAGGGGATGAGAGTGGGAATGGAGGGGAGTGAGGATGAGCCAAGGTTGATTTATTATCCCGTCACCTTGACCTTGATGACACAGAGATGTGGCTCAATTAAGCCGACTTGAGCCGGCGCGCCTCACACTGATCCACTCCTAAATGATTTATCAGTATCCTATCCTTCTGTTTCTTTTATTTTCACATCAGTCTCCCCTTTGGATATATTCAGCCAATCAAACACCAGGATCCGATAAGCACTACAAATTCAACCTTAAAAAAATCATAATTATGCACCAAAATTGCTTTAAAAGTCAGAACAATTTAATTTGATACCCCTTTGCAGACATAAAGATACATAAAATGTCCCTTCTTTTAATCTATTCATCTTTTGTGGTGAATGAGTCAGTTAATACTCTGCAGAAGGTTGTTTAAATGTACAAATAGAGATATCTAAAGCTCTTTGAAAATGGAACAATGGAGGGCAGACACTATATTAAAGGGTAAGACGGTTGGATGATTACTTCTTGGCGTGTAGTATCAACAACAGGGATGTCTGTGTGGTCCGAGAAGGGCTTTGACCTTTACACAGGATCTGGTGTTAACCCATCTTCTGTCACACTTCTGGTTAATTTCATGCGAAAAGTGTAGCTGGGAAGATTCTACTTGTAATTCAGGTTGAAGCTTAGTGGGTGTAGAGGCTGTTGTCAGTAGCTGGCAGAGATTAAATGTTTTGTTTTTAAGAAATCAGCCAAAAATGAGACGTTTTGTAATTGTCGTGTGTTCTTTTGTGACTTATTTACCAGCAAAAGCTTTGGAGATGTGATCCTTCTTCCATTCCCAGGGTTGGTCGTACTCGTCGGCCGGTCTCTCGTCGTCTTGCGGCAGCCGGCTGCTCTCCTTGGCCTCGTCCACAATTTCTCCGTACACGTAACCCAGACGTTGGCCTCGCTCGTCTTCATACGGAGTGTCGTAGAGCTGGACTCCTCCCCGCGTCCGGCCTCCTCCCGGGCAACGCTGCAGTTCTGGTGTAGAACGATGCACATTCAAACATTCAAATACTGGCCTGATGTGTTATGTTCAACTTGACCCCAATCAAATAAAAGAGTAATGTAGTGGCGATTGTTTGTCAAACCAAACATCCAATAAAAGTTCCTCAAGCCACTAAGAGGCACTGGGGTCCAGTTTCTGTACGCAGGTCAAAGAAGATTTAACATCCAAACTTGTTGATTATTCTTGAAGGTTTATTTGTTCTTTCTAGCAACAATTAAAGAGTTCAAACTTTCCTTTGTTCTCATTCTGTCAATCTTACTCTGTTCTCTTGCTCTGTTCCTTTGCTCTGTTCCTTTGCTCTGTTCCTTTGCTCTGTTCCTTTGCTCTGTTCCTTTGCTCTGTTCCTTTGCTCTGTTCCTTTGCTCTGTTCCTTTGCTCTGTTCTCTTGCTCTGGTAAAAACCATAGGCCCCAAACCCAAATGCCTTGCTGGTCCTTTACCAGGTCCCTATACTTATAGAAAAGTGGACTGACCCACATGACTTCCTGTCTAACTCAAAGAAGGACTAAGAAAAATAATAAGACAAGAAATTAAATAGAATCAACAATTATTAACCTGCAAATAAATACTGTAAATAATACCAAAAATATACATTAAAGAATTAACTAACAAAATTCAAATGAATAAATAAATAAAGAATAAATAGCTCCAACAAGTAACATTTTGTGATCAATCCCAACACTATGCAAAGTCTTTTCCTTCATGCAATATAGAAAAAAAAGACCAAAGTTGGGAGATTTGATAGTCAAAGGCTCAGAGAAAAAAAAAAAAAGAAGAACATTTAACCTTCACACAACAAGGCACTGGTATTGGTTTTTCATGTCATCGCCATGGTGACCAAAGAGAGGCTCTAGGGAAAGATCCAGAGGTTATGAGGAAAAGGGCAGAGGGATATGAAAGAAAGGGGCAGCGAGGCTGAAAGGGGAAAGGAAGATGTAGCGAGATGAAGAGCAGAAGGAGAAATGAAGAGAAGAGGGGAGCGTTGAGAGCGAAAGACAAGTTAGGGAGGCTTGGGGTGAGAGGGGGGTTGGGGGATTGTGGTCTGTCAGTGTTTGATGTTAACTCATTGAGACAGAAGAACAGCAGGGCTGAATGCTGCTGTACCTGCACTGGGAGCCTGTGGTGTCACATGAAGCCAGGAGATGGGGAAGATGAAGGTTGAGATATAAAAACAACATTTGAGGAGACAAAATTATAAATTCAAAGGCAGCGTGATGGAGGAAAATACAGGCAGCGAGTCGAGACTAGGTGGGTGTACGGAAAAATCTGACAAGAGTGACAATGGCTGAAGATTGAGAGGAAACATGACATAGAATGCTGGGGTGTGTTTAAGCATGCAGATATATGCCAGCAGGGAATGTATCCACAAAAACTTCAGAACAGAAGCAAAGTTGAACACATGAGAATGTAAAAACTACCTTTTCGGGACAGTCTTTTTGCAGAAAATGTGTTCCTCTGACCTCACATTTGTCTGGTGCTTCTATATATTTTAATAACCAAACGTAGACTGCAATAGACAATCAAAACCATGTGGACATCTAGTCATGGTGATGAAAAAAAGGCAGTCATAGCAACATAAGGTTCCCATTAAGTTTTCCCAGTTTGGGCATAAGAAATGGGTCCATTCACTTGTTTCTGATATCATGAACTTCCTCTGAAAACAAAAGGGCTACTTGAGCGACAACGAGGAGAGAACAGGACGCAGGATTTGCTAAAGGACAGATTAGAGAAGCAGCCAGAGACTCCCCTCAGGGATGGAAGAGTCCTTGAGATGAGGAGAGATAATGAAATGGAGAAAGGTGTAGGGAAGGGGGGGG
>CAJRST010000002.1:2055022-2086731 GCA_907169785.1 Menidia menidia
CTATCTATCTATCTATCTATCTATCTATCTATCTATCTATCTATCTAAATAAATGTATAGAAATGTACAGTATTATAATATTTTCATGCATTGTCTTTTGGGTTTTTGTATTATAACTGTGTAATATGGTCTCCATTTCCTGTAGTGACCTGTTCTCCTGTGTGTTCCCCTCAGAGTCAGGACTGGAGCAAGACTGATGAACGGCTGTTGTTGGCTGTGGAGCAGAATGACCCCGACAAGGTGTCTGCCCTCATCGTCAAAAAAGGCCTCTGTCCCACAAAGCTGGATGCTGAGGGCAAGTCAGCGTAAGTGCTTCTAATGGCTGTTACCTGGTTAGGATAAAAAGCAAGTCTGATATTGGATGCAGGTGTTCTAACTCTTTTCAGATGGAGATATAGTGAAACTTTAGCGTATCATTTGTGATGTTCAACCTATTTGTCTCAATTGGAAAATAAATCCCACCATTGATGGACATGGCCTTGTAATTTTCTATGTTTTCAACTCAAAAGGTCCACAAGGTGATTTGTATAACACTTTTGTGCAGCACATTTATTAGTAGAGCACAGTTTGTGCAAAAGACAATTCAAAGTGCTTTACAAAGAGATTAAAAGCAAATAAAACAGATGAAAGATAAGTTCAACAATTTTTTTTTAACAATCAGAGATTAGATAGATTGAAAGATTTCTTTGCATCCAAAGATTCAAGTTGCGCGTTAGTTTAATTGGTGAATCTAAAATTTTCCCAAGAGTGAACGTGAGCATACTTGACTCTTTGCCTAATTTATCTCCATGTTTGCCCTGTGCCTCTTGTCCAGTATCGACATGATGTTAGGCACTAACACAGGTAGTTCCTAATATTTTTCTTTAAATATTGTTATACAATAAAGATATTGATATAATTAGGTCAGTGTTTATAACACATATTTCTGCTTTAGCACCTAATTTAATACTTCAATGACATAATGGATGACACTGCAGCAATTTTGCACCTGACGTTTATGTAATTTTTACGCAGAATGGGACAATTTCCCTAATTTTTGGGGGGCTTTTTATCATTTAGACTACAAAAGATTAAAGAAAAATACAGCTCCTGGGTTAAAAAGTTCAATATTTTTGTTAACAATTTGCCGTCTTATTTCTCTTGAATAAAAACTGACCCATGAAAAGTTTGAGTTCATCTTCAGAAAGAAGGCACATAAAAATATCACCCACCTTTCTCATCTGTAATGACTTGTTGTCCTTCTCCATCTTCCAGCTTTCACCTGAGCGTATCCAGGGGTCGGCTAGACTGCCTGGAGGTAATCATCTCTCATGGAGCAGACATAAGCGTCACTGATGGGGCTGGTGAGATATGATTTTGTTTAAACAGACAAAATATTTTGTAAAAGAAAAAAAAAGATGTGAATTGGATTAGTTGTAAAGGTTTGCTTCAATGTGATTATCTCCAGGTTTCAGTGCCCTTCACCTGGCAGCCAAAAATGGCCAATCGGAATGTTTAAAAGTATTATTGCAGGTAATGATATGATTGTTATGAAAATACGGGCCCTCATTTCTTCATCTGTTCTATTTCTTAATGCACAATTAACTCATTGACTGCCATCCATTTTCAGAACAGAGAGTCCCATACTGCCAGAGTTTTTTTGAGCATTTTGACTGATTTTTCAAGACTATGTAAACACCGAACACACCAAAAGAAAGAGTAGACTCTCTTCTTTCATCAGGAAATTTTTTTTAGTTTCTATTTTATTCCGTTCTGTTGTAATCAGCAGTAGAACATAGGTTGGTTTCAACAAAAACACCAGTTTTTGACCAATAAATGGAGAAAACAAGCTTTTTGTGAAAAGATACAGTTCAAGCAGAGAAGTATCTTTGTTGCTATTTTTTTGGCTTTAGTGACACTTCAAAGATCTTAAAAGTTGTATCCTTCTATAAAACGGCAAAAAACAACATCTAGAAATCGTTTTAGATTACAAAATAATTGATTCACAAATACATTTATGTAAATAGGGACACCAACCGAACTACTGCGATTGCAACACAAACTCTGTTTGTGTATGAGCTGCCTTAACTTCCTCTACTTGCGTCTCACCGGCGACATGTTCTCTCGTATCGAACCATTACCTTTTTCTTATTTGCCTACAGTCTATGCTCATCTCCCATCAAAAGTGGCACTGCCACCTAGAGGGTCAATTTGTTACTACATACTCTGTCTAGAAGCCTGATATTTACGGACAAGCTTTAGCAGATCGTCCCCCAGCCACTCTCGTCGAAAAACATAAAAGAGGTCTATAGACGTCTTTGGCAGTCAACGAGTTAATGAGAAAATTGTGTGCCGTGTCCCTTCTGACAGGAGAAACTGGCAGTAGATTGTGTTGACAGCTTTGGAAGGACAGCACTTCATTATGCAGGTAACAGCTACGGTTTTACAATATTACATCTCTTTTAAAGATCTCATTGTGACCATTTCAATGTTATGTGTGATCACAAATGTTGTAAAACTGAGACATTTTAACAAACTATATTTCCAACACAGCAATCAGTGGCTGTTTGTCCTGCACCGAGACTCTGTGGGACTTTAAAGCTAACCTGGACGTCAGGGACAGTGTAAGATGGAAAACTTGACCCGATATGTGACACCTGGTTTGCTGCTTCTGTTGTGGCTGATTGAGGTGGTCGTTTAAATGCCAAACAACGCTTTTTGGGGATGTTTTGACGATGGCTTATCCCACAGGACGGGGCCACGCCGCTCATCTTAGCGGCCCAGATGAGCAGAGTGGAGCTGTGCGTCTTTCTGTTGGGTCGAGGTGCCAACGCAAACACACGAGACAACCAAGGAAGGTGCTGAACTTTTTTTCTAAGAATTCCCCAGAGACATCTCAGAGCTTGGTGATACAAACTCTTGGAGATGAGCGAAACCAGAGGCCTTTTTGTCCGATTGCAGTTAAAAAACAACACAATGAAAGCATTTTCATGAATGCGTTAGGGTTGGATTTTAGAATGAAGATGGAATTCCCTTCAGAGTATTCACTCGAAATTTAGAAAAATGCAGGTCAGGATTTCCAGCTGGGTGCCCCAGCTTTAGCTTGGCTCTAGAAAGCAGCTTACAGAGGATAATTAGAGAAGTGTTTCCCGGATAACATGAAAGAAAGCAGTAAACAGCCTGATTAGAATATTTGCAATCCTTCATCAAATAAAAAAAAAATGCTTTCAGTGATTGACATGCCAAAGAAGCTACCTTGCAAAATAGTCAAACCCTTGAATCGCGCATTGCAATAGCTCACGAACCTACACGTTCGTTAATGGAAAATTGCGTTGCCGTCGTCGTTTCTTAACTAACAGGTCGGCCCTGATGCTCGCCTGTGAGAGTGACAGCATCGAGACCGTGGAGGCTCTCCTGAGGGGCGGGGCCGACGCACAGCTGGATGACTCTCTGGGCCAAAAAGCCGCCGACTACTGCGCGACAGGAAGCCAGCGCATCGTCCGGATGTTACAGGACGGAGTACCACCAGGTACTGTATCAGGGTATTCCTGGTTTCAATGAGAACGAATTTTCCACTTGCTTCAGTCCCGGAAGCACGGATAGAATTTAAATCAGTGCAGCTGTTTGGAACGTTTAATGTTCTCAAAAATAAGTCGGTGAAAATGTCAGCGAATTCTTGATGTCCCAGTAAGAGGAAGGAGTAGATCATAAGGACAGCTTGGTGTGTTTGTAAATGGAGCCTAACAAATTGTTGATGTCCAAACAAAGACTTTGCTGATTTATGAAGGGCAGATGTGCAAACTGGTCTGCCAACATGAGGGAAACGATTTTATGCCAACATGCCTGACCACATTTGTTTTTGTTTTTTTAGATACTTTTTTAACCCTATAATGCCAAACGTATCATATTTGATACATAAGGTTTCTGAAATGTTTTGCGTCTGACACCTTTTGGATAATTTAATGGTAAAAACTTTGTTTAAAATCCTAATGTACACAATCAGATATACCTGTAAGCAGGGGGCAGAAGATTACACAAAAAAAATCTTGACCTATTGCATAGTAATAAATTATTAATATTAAAAATGTATTTCTGTTTTTTCTTTTTACATATTTTGTTAAAAGGCCAATTATAGACTTAAAACAAAAAAAGTAAGTTTCTGTTTTGTTTTATTCTTAGATTGGGAGATAATTTACTATTAGAGTTAAACTATAATTAGAAGGGGAAGTATATAAATGTCGTATGCATATAGGCTTTTGTTGTTGTTAACTTTGCTAAAGTGCTTTGAAATTTGTATTTTGTGTCATCTTCCCAATGCGTGCATAGCCTCTGAAGGTCCAAGCGAAGAGGTAATGCTATCACTCTGTCCATAAGTGAGATCACGACTCATTTTGGCTGCTCATATTGTGCATGTTTTTCCAATATGAGCTCAGTGTGTCCTGCTTACTTTTTTTGTTGGCTTTCTCCTCTCTTTGCTGCTTATTTTGTTTTCCTCCATTTTCATTTTGAAGTTGAGCTTGACCCCTTGCTTAACAGTGATCCCCCCCTCCCTCGTACCCCCACACAGCCCCCTCAAACTCCCTCAGGCAATTCGTCAGTGCAAGGTGGGACTACACCCCGTAAACGGAAAGCTCCTCCGCCGCCCCCCTCTCCCATCCAGGTACCCAAAAGTAGCAACACAGTGTGAAAAGTCGAGCTTCGTAGCAATTTACATTGCAAACTTACAAAACAGACAATTACTCTTCTGTTTTTATATGAAATGTAGCTCAGATACATAAAGCATGTCTAGTCTGATCCAAAAGTTTGAACCAAAAAGTTCAAAAATGAGTTTTTGTTTATAGTTTTCTATCTTCTTTTGAATCACAAAGATCCAGCCTCGGAGTCCTGAACCCCAGAAGGCTTCTCCTCTGCCTCAGCGATTAGTCCAGGTCACTAATGTGAATTTTGTGTGTGTGTTTTTTTTCCTTTTTCTACATTTTACATGCCGTATTGACGTATAATTGTATTGTACGGTTGTCTGGTCAAGACAGAGGACGAAGAAGTGTTTGAAGAGATCCGACGGCTGCGTCTGGAAAGAGGCCAGCTGCTTCAGAAAATCAAAGCCTTGGAACAGCAGCAGCAGAGTGCCCTCTCCGCTCTGGAGGAGGTACGGGACTGTAGACAGTTGCCCTAACCCTGCCCTCCTCACCGATACTTCTGTATAAATCAACACATTTCGTTTGAACTAGAAGATAGTTGTTAGTGCTGCTATGTTACAGATGCTTGTGTGGTGGTAAAGGGAGATAATCGTCATTTTCCCGTGTGTGCAACAGCTGCATCAGCTAAAACAGCATCTGCAGGAGGCGGAGGCAGAGAGGGATAGGTTACTGGAAGCGCTGAAGGGGGGGCATGGAATGGGGGCCAGTGATTCTGAGGACATGGATGAAATGCTGGACTTCCCAGGTATTGAGCCCTTGTATTTGTGAACTCTTCACTCCCTAACATAGAACACACGTTCTACCATTTTTTGCTATACTGTACCATTTTTACATTCCTGCATCTGTCACGTGAGGAGGTATGGAGGTTTCTGTTGACTGTCATGAACTCTCCATTCCAGCAAAGCTTCTTTCTAAACACTCCAGAGACACTGATGCCCAGGATGAGGCCGCCTCTAAAACTATCGGCCCTTCTGCAGAGCCAGGAACGGTTTCTGAGCTGCGTAAACAAATAGAGGAACTCACTTCCCAGAACTTAGAACTCATGCTTAAAGTACAGGTAAGGCCAAATAGCACAAAATGTAAATGTCATTTTACTGTTTACTATATATATATATATTCAATTCAATTCAATTTTATTAATATAGCGCCACATCACAACAACAGTTGTCTCACAATGCTTTCCAAACAGAGCAGGAAGTTAATTACAGAAACCCAACAATTCCCACCATGAGCAAGCACTAGGCGACACAGGCAAGGAAAAACTTCCTTATAATATATATATATATATGCCATAAAAAGCACCCGTGCACCTGATTTTAGGCACTGTAAATATGACAAAAACAAACCTACCACACCTCCACAACCTCTTCATCACAGATAAATCTAAATTGAAGCGATCTTTAAATTGTTCTCTTGCAGAGGGTGAAGATTCTGTTTCACGAAAAACTGAGTTTCCCCTCAGCAAACCATTTGTACTGACCACTTAAAGGGACTTAAACACAATTAGCCAACTGTGTTCATACAGGTGATGAAAGGACTCGCAGGGAACTCATACGTTTTAAATCTAATAGGGGGTTGAATAGACGGAATCTGACGTAAATGGGGAAACAAACCTCCTGTCAGGATAATTTTTCAGTGTAGAATACAATTATATAGAGATCATACACCTCTTCTGAAATAAATTATTCCGATACAACAACAAATGTTTGTCTTTTAGCTTGTTGTTAAAAGAGAATGTATATTATGAAAAAATCTGGCATGAAATGAATGTGTTGTAATTAAAATCAAATAAAAAAGATAAATCCTATTGTTTATTAATAAGGATTTTGCTATAAAAAATGTATTTGAATTGAACTGTTAATTAGCTGGCTAGGTAAATGATAGTTGCAGTCCACATATTACTAAGCCAAGCACTCCAACTGTGTGTATTGTACACAGAGGATTTGAAAATTCCTTAAAATCATCATTTACTGACAGTGCATGTTACCGAATGTCTCTGTAATTGCATTTCTATTGTATACAGATGCTGGAGACATTTGAGAAGGATGACACAGACATGCAGGCCGCCAGTTCAGTCTCTGTTCCCCTTGTTCAGTATGAGACCCTCAGAAAGGAATTCGAAGCTCTCCAGGACCGTCTCTCTCAGGCCCGGGCCTTAGAGGAGGCCTCCAGTGTAGCTGGGGACCAGTAAGACTATTCGATTTAACTAAAGCTGCGCTACGTTGATTAAAATGTACGTATGATACGTTTGGCCTTTTTTCATCCTTTTGATTCGACATGTCCTGCTTTACAGAGGAAGTGAGAAGTTTGAGGATGAAGCCAGCACGATGGCTCTGAAGGAGAAGCTGGTTGGACTGGAGGAGGAGTTGGTTTCCTCCCGGTCAGAGCTGGAGGAGCTAAAGGAGCAGATGCGTCTCGGGGTGCTTTCCGTGGACTGCGACGAAGGGGGGGATCCGAGCCTAGAGGTGAAGCAGCTGAGAGCCAGGGTGATGCAGCTGGAGGAGGAACTTCGCGAAAACCAAGCGAAGGTAGAAGATGAGACGGTCAGTCGGCTGACCGAGAAAGTGAAGGAACTCCAGGCCGCTCTGACCCAGAAGGGATCTGGACGGGAGGCGGAAGGGGACGAGGAAACGGTTAGCTCCCTTCGGGACAGGGTCGCCGAGCTGGAGGCGGCCCTGGGGAACGAGGCGGCGGCCAGAGACGGAGATCAGGTCCGGCGTCTCCAGGAGCGTCTGGGTGAGATGGAGGCCCAGATGAGGAAGTGCGTGCCCCGCTCCGAGCTGGAGGAGGTGCAGGTCACCCTCGGGCTGCAGTGCGAGCAGCTGGCCAGGGAAAGGGCCGACGTGGCCAGGAGGCTCAACGACGCCCTCCTGGAGCTGGACAGCCTCCGACCTCCGGCGTGCGGAGATCATGGCGACGAGGAAGAGGAGGAGGAAGAGCACTCAGAGAGCTCAGAGCCCTCATTTGCGTCAGGTCTGCTGTTCTTTTTTTGTGTATTTTTTTTTTGTCGTGTCGACTATATGCTGTATTGAAGATTTGCATGTGCCCCTTATCATCCTTTTGTAGTTGTAGTTGTAGTCTGGTTTAAATACTTGATATGAATAAAATCCCTCTTCCTCACATATTGATAAATGTCCCTCCCTAAGGGTACTAGGAGTTTAATTTATGCATTTGTTTTAAAAAAAAACATTTTTATTTTTGTCTGGAAACAGTCTCTGAGTGTTTGTTTTGTGGAGCTTTAACAATTTCCTCCCGTGTTGTTTGTCCACTGACGTGGTCATGTTCAAGCCAGAGTGTTATTAGAACCACAAACCATTCAAGCTTGTTTCAAATAATCGTATTGGGATTATGAGATGTGATCGAAATCACCTCTAACTCAGGAAGCCTCCTTTTTTCAGCCTATTCTTTTTAGTTGAAGTGATTTTGTGTTTTTTGTTTTGTTTTTTTGGTTCTGGACTTGGATGTTGATTTTGTCCACAATGGTGCTTCTGACCAATCAGAGCCCTCCAGGCGTACGTTGGCGGCCGTGAGGAGGGAACTGGACGAGGCCCGGCAGGAGGCGGCCCAGGCCCTGGACTGCCTGTGCGCGGAGCGGGAGGGCCGGGCGCAGGACGCCCTGCAGCTGAACGACGCTGTGCCGCTCTCCAAACACCAGGAGGCCCTGTCCGCCGCCTCGCAGCGGCTGTCCGAGGCGCTGCAGGAGCTCCAGAAGGAGAAAACACTGAGGGCCCAGGCCGAGGAGCTGACCGCCGAGCTCCAGGCCAAACTGCAAGCCGGGCAGGACACCGTTCCCAAAGAAGAGCACGAAAAAGTCAAAGTAAGGACTGATCATTGTTGATGCAAATCAAGTGAAACAATCAATTTTAAAATCGATTTTCTAATTAAAATAGAATATGTATTAGATCAGTGTTTTTCAACCTTTTTTGAGCCAAGGTACAGTTTTTCATTGAAAAAATCTTGAGGCACACCACCAACCAAAAATGTTAAACAAATCTGTAGCCGCCTGTAGTAACACTATAGTTATTCTTATTTTATTCTTATCTTACCTTAAGTGTCATGAATAGGAATCAAATAAACACAAAAATGTATTTTTATCTTATTTTATATTTCTTATTTCAAATTGCACTTAACATGTCCGCTTCAATATGCAAAATTATATACAAAATATAGTCATAAGGAATTATTACATGATTACGCCACCAGTCACTAGAACAGCACAGACACTCAAAAATTGAATATTATTTGCAGAAAATGAATTCCTTATCAAAAAATCTTTTTAGACCAATTAGGTGAAATAGGATGATTTTCTACGGCACACCTGATGATCACTCAACAGTGGTTGAAAAACAATGTATTAGATTTATAGATTGGTCATAAGGGAAAAGACTCAGAATATAAGGGCTGGTTCATAACTGAAATTGCCAGCCAACAATGTTGAATCTATTCTGTGCTTAAGATTTATATATTTTAAATTCTCACTACCCTTGATATGTTAATGCATAATCTAAAATGATGCTGGGGCGTGAGCCTTTTGTCCTTTTTTGTTTTTGTCTGGTGCTCTTTGTCCTGACTGAAGCATAAAGGTTGTAGAATTGTTGCCACACGATAACAAAATGTAAGAAACGGACTTAATGTTTTGGGAAATAATAGCATGAATTGTCAAACATTTAGTTGATGCCATCTTTAGAGTGACTTTTGCATAAAAATTAGATAGCTGATTTGGAACCCCTATCCATTTTTGACAGAGCAATACACATGATAGACAGCAGTTCAATCCACAAACATTATACTAGATATTTGGGAAATGACACAGTTACATTTTCTAAAATGTTATCAGACAATGTCAATGTTATTTTACAGTCGGCCCTAAATTTGGTAAGCACAAGCAATATACAGTGGGGGAAATAAGTATTTGACCCCTTGCTGATTTTGCAGGTTTGCCCACTTACAAAGAATGCAACGATAAACTATTTTAATCATATGTACATTCTAACAGTGAAAGACAGAATCCCAAAGAAAATTCCAGAAAATCACATCATATGAATTTATAAAAATTGATAACCATCTGATGAGGAAAAATAAGCATTATTTGTAAGTGGGCAAACCTGCTAAATCAGCAAGGGGTCAAATACTTATTCCCCCACTGTAGATGTTCTAATTCCCTGACAGGTGTATATTACATTAGATGCAAGGAAACAAGGAGAAGAAATTCTAATATGTTAGAAAGAATTAAAGAGGGGTTCACTTAGTGGGTTAGGTAATACATTTTCCAATTCTTGAGGTAAGGCCACCTTTCTGAGCATGATCTTCTGGTCCACCAGGCAGAGCTCCAGTGCGCCCTGGAGGCCAGTGAGAGGAGTGCGGCGGCGGCCCGGGACGCTCTGAGCGAAAAGGAGACGGAGCTGAGAGAGCTCAGGTCCCAGAGGGCCGCGGAGCAGGGCCTGATCTCCAAGGAGGAGCACGAAGCCCAGCGGCTCGCCCTGCAGGCCGAGATCAACGCCGCCACCGCGCGCTTCAACGATCTCACCCGCAAACACGAGAAGACGTGCACTGAGGTAGGTGCACTGTCTTATTGCGCCTGTCTTCTGTTCTTTCTGATGCCATCCAGAGCCAAATTAGATGGCGAGTCGGCCACAATGGGAACTGCGTTTCATGATAAGATTTTTTTAGTGTAACTCATATTATTCATTTGTCTATTACTTCCCCTTTTCCTTCCTGTGTTACAGCGGTCATGTCGACTATATGCTGTATTGATGAGTTGCATGGGCCCCTTGTCCTCCTTTTGTAGTTGCTGTCCAGTTTGTGCAGTGGTTTTTCTGGTATAAATATTTGATATGAATAAAATCCCTCTTCCTCACACAGAAAGTTTTGTTGAAAAAATGTCCCCTAAGAATACTAAGAGTTTAATTTATGTATTTGCTTTATAAATGTTTTTTTTGTTTCGTTGAGCTTTCACAATTTCCTCCCGCACTGTTTGTCCACTGACGTGATAATGTTCAAGCCAGAGTGTTATTAGAACCACAAACCATTCAAGCTTGACTCAAATAATTGCATTGGGATTATGAGATGTGATCGAAATCACCTCGTACTCAGGAAGCCTCCTTTTTTCAGCCTATTGTTTTTAGTTGAAGTGACTTTTCTTTTCTACTGGTATGTTAGGAAACGGCTCTCTCTGTTCTGCAGGGAGATGTTTCTGTGCCATACAAACTTAAAAAACGCCCGGTAACAGTTCAAAAGGCTTTTTTCAAGAACTTCAGCTCCCTTTTTATTTTGGATGGACAACTTAAGAGTATAGGGTCTAAATTGATTCTTGTATGATTACAAATGGGATTGGCATCAGCCCGCTAGCACCTTTAAACAAGAAAATAATTAGAAAATAGGTGGAGGTTACAATTATTGCAACTATTCAAATGTAGTTG
This sequence comes from Menidia menidia, assembly GCA_907169785.1. Classification (NCBI taxonomy): domain Eukaryota; kingdom Metazoa; phylum Chordata; class Actinopteri; order Atheriniformes; family Atherinopsidae; genus Menidia; species Menidia menidia. Next base: position 2,066,118 of record CAJRST010000002.1, read on the forward strand.
TAAAAACACAGTACTAGTTAAAGGTTTGAACGCATCTACTCATTCAAAAATGTATGGAAAAAGTGGTGATTAATCCAAATGTTTTCCATTTGTATTCCGTTATGCTATGTTAATTCACTATACCAGTAAAATTGCAAGGACAGTAACATGGAATGTTTGTAATTCAGTAATTTGTCCCCTGCAACGATCACAGCAGGTGAAGCCCACACCTGTAAATTATGCCTCAGATCCAGCCCCGTTTCTTGCACAAGCATACAATATCACAATCAGGAGTATGACCGAATGGAGACGGCATTTGTGTGACGGAATAACAAGAGTCTTCATACGTGTCCAGGTGTTCCAGGTGCAGAGGGAGGCCCTTTTCCACAAGAGTGAGCGCCAAGCGGCCGAGTCGCAGCTGGCCACGGTTCAGCAGCAGCTTACTGAGCTGCAGAGCCAGTCCGGCCACGTCCAGGAACTCCACAAAGACATCCAGGAGTCCCAGGGCCTGGTAAAAGAGAAGGACCGCAAGGTGAGAGACCGTAGGCCCCGCCTTTTGCGTCCCCCGTTGACGTCCTGATCAATTCATTAAGTTTGACATCTGCACAGGTCACTGAGCTGTCCAAGGAGGTGTTCAGGCTAAAAGAGGCGCTGGGAGCTCTCACTCCTCCCCTCGGCTTTGCATCCTCCTCTTCGTCGTCCGCACAGGTCGGTAACCCGGGGCAACAGATGGCGCTGCAGAATAGGATCTCCATTCTCAACCAACAGCTGCAGGTGAGGATGCATGTGGCAGAAAAAATGCAATAGTCTAAAAAGTATTTGAGTATTTTTTGTGACAAGATCAGAATTTATATTCATTTTTTGCAGGATTGGGAGAGAAAACACAAGCAGGTTGTGGCTGTGTACCGCTCCCATTTGCTGGCCGCCGTGCAGGTCAGTTGAGTTTACATAGCTTACTTTTTTTTTTAGATTTTACATGTCAGGGATGGTACTCAAACAGGACCCAGATGCAGAGATCTTGGCAAAAGGTTTTAATTAAACCAAAAGCGCACTCGCAAGGAGTGGATGACAAGGAAATGTTCAAAAAAGGGAAAAAAAACTATGAACAAAGTATCAAATAATAATCTCTCAAAAGAGGCAGACAAGGCTGTAACCAAAGTATCAAATAATCTCACTCTAAACAGAGGATGGCAAAAGTTACAAAGAATGAAATTAAAATCACTCTTACGAGGCATAAACAAGACTGTGGACAAAGTACAAAATAAACTCAATCCAAAGGAGGGATAAATAGGGACAAAACCCACTGGCACCAGACAAAGAGAGACTCAGACTATTTAAACACAAGGGAAAGGAACCCCAGGTGAACACAACTAGTGATCAGGGTGGACAAGCAGACATGTGACACACAGGGGAGCGCAAGAGACCTGAAACAAGGGGATGTATCTTTCAAAATAAAACAGGAAATTACCTTACAACCATGGAGACAGGACAAAAAACACCAAAAATTCCCCCAGACGTGACATTACAGATGCTTTCCCAATGGATAGCTATTGATTTCTGGTACATGAAGCAACCAAAACAGGCCAAAATGTGTTTATCATGGTGACATCTTCCTGTCATATACAGTGGGGGAAATAAGTATTTGACCCTTTGCTGATTTTGCAGGTTTGGCCACTTACAAAGAATCCAACGATCTATAACTTTAATCATATGTACATTCTAACAGTGAAAGACAGAATCCCAAAGAAAATTCCAGAAAATCACATCGTATGAATTTATAAAAATTGCTAACCATCTGATGAGGAAAAATAAGCATTCTTTGTAAGTGGGCAAACCTGCAAAATCAGCAAGGGGTCAAATACTTATTTCCCCCACTGTACATCAACAAAGAGAAATAGATATACAGTACCGTTATAACAATTCTATTGCTTTCCAAAACTTGAGAAACAGGCACAATTTAGTCCGAGTTTACAGTTCTGGGGACATAATCTGTTCTAGATTGGTAGAGGTCTATATCATATTTGATAAGTTCATCAAATATTTTTTAGGAAGTCAACAATACTGCAATTTTAGCTGTAAAATTATAGGAAATATCAAAATAACACCGTGTCCTCACTCAAATGTTGTGCATTAACTACACACTGGTAGTACTTCAGATCTTTTATGGGTGTCCCTCTGTCCACCACAGGGCCGCATGGATGAGGAAGTGCAGCATCTGCTTCTTCAGATTCTGAGGATGACACAGCAACGACACTAAACCGGCCCCGCATGAACTAACCCGTCGGACCAGACCTGGTACACAAAGCCAAAACACAACAAACCCGTGTGGTCAGACGTTGCTGCATGCATGATCTAAATACACTTAAACAATAGCCTTAATGCTTTGAGCCATCACCAAACAACTGAGAGAGAGTTGAATATGGAGTGCCTTTATTACCTGTGGGGACTTTATGGTAGAAAGGTACGAGTGGATACAGTGTTTACTTTGAGAATAGAAGAGGCTGTGTGCCAGTGGCAAGTTGACTGATTTTATATGATGTTGTTACAATAAAAAAAAAAAAGATTAATGTCTCTGCTGGTGTTCTTTTTGTGCCATTTTTCATGACAGTTGATGCACAAATTCAATTAGGGCAGACGAATAGGGCTCAAAGACAAAACACTGTTTGAGTCATACTCTCGTTTTGATTTATTTTATTGAGAATGCCATTCCTTTTGCTCATAGAAGGAAAAATTCATGAAATTCCTGTGAAAGCAAAAGGGGAGACCTTGAACACAAACGCGGTTCGAACCGATGAAAGATTTGCAATGGATCTTATCTGAGGGGTATTCTCTTATCTGAGAGGCTGAATCTACAAAAAGTGGTGGGCCTGAATAAAGACATGTATCTAAGCTAAGACAAACACAATATCAAAAGTCTTTTCAGTCTTAAAAGTGTTACTCTGTTGATGCCGTCAATGAGCATTATAGCTATGAACATTATGCACAGATTCATAAGGACATTCACTAAGGGGATGAATTTCCCTGAGCCGGGACAAAGAAATTAATCCAAATCCACACTTAAAGATGTGTTGTAACAGAAGAGAATTACCAATGGTCGGTACTCTATTGAAGGGACACATCTTGGACAAGAACACTGCTATGAGACCATGAATTATTACTAAAGCTGGAGCAGCTTGCATTACTCTTTGTAAATACAACAGCTTAATCGTCCTGAAGTTTGTCCATGTGTCCATGGCAAGAAAAAAATAGTCTTTCGCATTATAAGCATAAATGCAACTCTATAGACATTCTGACACAGACATCTGCCAGTTTCAAGGCACTGAAGTGGGTGGGACTGTGGAACAACACACATGGATAAACGGTGTTTAAATGCAAGGGGTTTGGTTTTCTTTCTTTTTTGAACCCAGAAGGAACCATTTGACACAGACTAAAGAGTTCACTGCCTTATACAGCACATAGAATAACCTCTTACATACACTGAAATAAGTTTATATATCAAGTAAATATGGTTAAACAAGTCACTGTCAGACTAGTCATTATGTCTTATGCCTCCTTCTCCTCTTATGGATGTTTAGAAGAAAATATATTATGACTGTATGGCATTATTTAAAAAAAATGTCATATGTATGTTATTTATCAAGGCAACCAAAAAAACAACAACAAATATGTGCAGTTCCTCTCGAAATCCAGCATTGAATAGTGTTCAGTCTGTGTGATCATACTGTGGAACAAAATACCGGTCTCCATTTGCTTCTTGTAGTCACAGACAGTTTCTTCCGTTTGTACAAAATTGAGTTTCTGAGCAGCAAAGTCATCTTTTTTTTTTTAATACTCGCATCAGAACGTCGCAAATTTTGTTCGTTTTGCTCTGGTGATGGTTCCTTATTGTCCGAGAGGTTATCCTGACTGTGTGGCGCTTTGGAAACACTTCACTGTGAACTAAGCTGTGAACCAGCTCAATTTGAAATTTCCTGAGGTTCCCATCCTCTGCAAACAGCCGTCATTTTTAAATCTAGACTTTTATGATCATGCTGCTCCGGCACAGACCGGACTGTGGATTCTTGTTCGTTTATTAGCTTAATTGCTGCAAGCTGAGGAGGTTAGGACAGACGACCGTTGTAGGGACCCTGGAAGCTGACAGGCAGAGAAAGGACAACCCAACGTCAGACTCCTCCCTCTCATGAGAGGTATGTCCAAGAGGAAAAAGGAGCAGATGTCTCTCAGTTGACCGGAAAATAAATTCCACGGTCTGTGTTCAGGTTGGTTTAGGAGGGCTCAGAAACATCCAGTTCTGGAATATTGTGGAAACAAAAGGATGACATAATTAGTGTACATAAGCATAGTCTATTGCACAATATAGTCTGTCCACCATTGCCTGAGAAGAGGTGAATGTTGAATTGATGATAACTGAAGAAATTCTTAACCCTATAATGACAAATGTATCATATTTGATATGTACGGTTTCTGAAATGTTTTGTGTCTGACACCTTTTGCATAATTTAATGGTAAAAAATTAGCTCAAAATCATATTGTACACAATCACATATACCTGATAACAGGGGGCAGAAGACTACACAAAACATAATCTTGACTTATCGCATGGTAATAAATTATTAATATTGAAAATGTATTTCTGTTTTTTCTTTTTACATATTTTGTTAAAAGGCCAAATAAGGACTTCAAACGAAAAAAAGTGATTTTCTGTTTAGTTTTATTCTTAGATCAGGCTTTAAAGGGTTAATATTCTCATAAGGTGAATAATATCTAGTGATATTTTTTATCCAGAGCATGCATTTTTACAGGACATTTTTTAAAGAAAAGATCATGTACATTTTATAGCTTGAGTCTTTCTGTGTGCACATATGTAAAACCCACATCACATTTCTCCCTGTTTCCTATCATTGTATTAGTTTACAGTAGAAAAGCTTTAATTCTCTATGAAAAGTTCAGTGTTTACTTATTACTGGTTTTGGGTTGTCAGAAAAGTTTGCTCAGATTTGTTGATTTCAAACAGCAAGAAGCTGTTTTTTTGTTTTATTTGTGGCAAAATAGATGCCTACTCGTTATCCGCTTTTTAAACCACATGCACTTTATTCATATTGTTCAATGAACACGGGCATTTACCTTCCCATGCTGGGCCTGGTGACTTATTGCTTCCTCCTGACCACCTGTTTGAGATGGAGCTCACTTTCTGCTGCCACTATAGGCAGCTCATTCTTCAAGTGGAATGATATAAGGTGACTTATGCTCTCGAATAACATGTCTTTGGTCCGGACCTAAATGGACAAAAACAGGAAATGTGCCGTGTAAGTAATAATCTTGACCTCTAGAAGCAAAAAATGAAAGGGTTAGATTTCCATTTATTTTTGCATCACTAGCTTTACATAAAGATTTTAAAAAAGTATAATATAGATCAAATTTTGATTTGCTGACAGACTCACCACTCCCTCGGGGTCCACGAGGAGGAGGTGTTTGGGTAGGCCACAGTGCATGCCTGTTAGCACGTACTGCCCAGGGTTGGTGGTGCTTTCCCGGACAAGGAAGTCTCCGTCTCGGACCAGGAGTTTCTCCGCATCCCTTCGGCTCATTCGGCTGTGGTACCAGACCTCCATGTGGAGCTGCTCCTCATTGGGGGCGACGGGGGCTCTGCGCCTTGGGGGGCTGGGCCACTGATCCTCCACGATTCGTAACCCTCCCCCTCCAGCCTGTGGGCCACATCCACCTGACCCGACGGCTCCACCACAGGCCTCGTGGAGTTTCAGGGCATCCTCAAACGGCCCTGAGGAGACAGAGATGATTTAGAGCTGCAAAGTTGGGTGCTCTGCAATAGCCTTTAGCCTCGTACCCAGATATATCAAACGTAAGGGCTCACTCATGTCAAAGATGTCCTTCTTGGGACTGTCAGGTACCCTGGACCTCCTGAGTCCATCGGGACCATGTGTGTGCACGTCTAGGTTTTCCAGGGTCTGGGTGTTTACATATTGGTGTTCTTCATAAACCTTGCTGTCAGATGGCTGACCGTCGGCCCACAGGTAACCATCTGAAATCAAACCCAACAATGACGAATAAGCTTGCAAAATTTATGGAAACTACCATTTGTGATTTTTTTACATTTTTACCTCTCCTCTAGTGGTCAAAACCACATTGCTGAGCTAATTATAATTCATTCCAAAAGTGCTTAAACAACCTAATGAGACGATGTAATTAGATTAATTTGGTTGTGCATTACTATTTGTTTTAACATGCTCCTAGTAAACAGAAATAAAAGATTCTTAAGCACAAAAAAAACAAGTCATGCATTTCATCAGTTCAGATAGCAAATAAATCAAGCAAATTCAACTACTTCACTTTACTTTAAGAAAAATCTTTTGTAAACAACAATGTCAGAAAATCTGCCTTTCCTTTGATTTAATTTGAGAAGCTGTTCATCATAAGAGCAGCTCCGTTGTCTCAGATGCAACCTGATCAAAGGTCCCAAGATTCCTAATTCTATTCATGTGATCCTTAGAAAAGTACAAACAGAGAGTGTCTGTCTGTGGCGGTTTGGAAATGAATCAGCGTCTGTAGATACAGGCGAGCAATTCCCAGACAGAAGATAGAAACACAACCTAACCGCCATGCAAACATAGTCACCGAGACATCAGAGAACCATAGAACAGTGTTTTTCAACCACTGTGCCTTGGTACACTAGTGTGCCGTGAGTGATGGTCAGGTGTGCCGTAGAAATTTCACCTATTTGGTTTTAAAAAAATTTTGATAAGGAATTAATTATCTGCAAATAATATGCCATTTTTGAGTGTCTGTGGTGTTCTAGTGACTGGGGGCGTAATCATGTCATAATTCCTTACGACTAGATTTTGTATTTAATTTTGCATATTGAAGTGGACATGTTAAGTGCAATTTGAAAGAAGAAATATAAAATATGATAAAAATACATGTTTGTCTTTAATTGATTCCTATTCAAGACACTTAAGATAAGATAAGAATAAAATAAGAATAACTATAGTGTTACTATAGGCAGCTACAGATTTGTTTAACATTTTTGGTTGGTGTGCCTTGAGATTTGTTCAATGAAAAACTGTACCTTGGCTCAAAAAAGGTTGAAAAACACTGCCATAGAAGAACATGTAAATACCTCTTCTCTAATAGTAGCCTTTGCTAAAAAACAAAAGCGTCTGAGAACATTACATCTCTCTTGTCATTTCAAAGATAATGAAATGACAAAGAGTCAAGTAAAGATCTAAGATGTTTCTACATGTTATATAGATTTGTAGCCACAGGGTGTCTCACCTGAGCTGTGTTCAGTGTCCCAGTGGAGCTCGTAACACAGCTGACCGGGCGGGTAAGATGCCTGCTCCCTCCTGGCCGGTGAGCCCATCTGCCAGCACAGGACCATACAAGGAAAGCACACACCATAAATGCATTCATTTCTCAGCAAAAAAATGCAGAATAGCCGGCTCCTGCTTCTGCGTAATGCAGTTTCGAAGCACTTTGCTTGAAACATTAGCCAAGGCAAATCATGACCTCATGAACATGCTCGAGTGGGCCAATGTTTTCCGTAGAGAACGAGCAGCACAACACATCAATCACCAGTTAATGAGGGAGCTGTCAGAGGGATTAGTGTTGCAGTCATTCTGAGGTACTTGATTTCACTAGAACCACAGGTAGTTTCTATCATATCTGTGATACCATTTGGCCCTGAGGTTGAGAATCACTCTGTGGTGGAGCAATCCCAATGACTTTGCTAAAGAAAAACTGCACTCCTTCACAAAGAGACAATATTTGTCTGGTGGAGAGACTTATCAATGTAGGAACATTATGGGAGACTTCAATATTCCACCTCAGCGAAACTAAGGAGGCTTATACAGACAAAGTATTCAAACAAAATGCCATGTTGTACAATGGGTAACATTTACTTTACTACAGTTGTTCCAAAACAAGTTGTTATCTGTGATGGATCACAAGCTTAATCTCATTTATGTGATTGCTGGAACCGAAAAGATTTTCTTTAAGTCTGGGGATGTCCAGCTGATTCGCCTCAATGCACCGTCAGCAGGCCTGGGTAGAGCCTCACAATGTTTTGAATCAATCCATTTAATCAGATTTAGGTGTGTTAAAGCCGGGAAACTTCTAAAACCTGCAGGACAGCGGCCCTCAAGGACCAAAGTTGAGATCCTTGAGGAACAGAGACCACTCTGACGATAGAGAACAGATACTTCACATGATAAAATGAAGAAAAAGACCATGGTTCAATCATCAAAACCCTGGACACTGACCTGGGATGCAGTCCTGCTCTGTTTTTGAGCGTGGATGTGACCCAGGAAGGCACCAACAGGCCTGAGTCTCGAGTCCAAAACGCCCCCAACAGGAGGCTCCTTCCCTGGAATACTGTTGTAATAATCGTGTTCGGAAAAACTGTCGTCCTCCCCCCACATAGGTTCGTCGATCCTGACAGGCCTGTAGAGAAACGTATTTTTATCAACGTCATGTGGAGAAGCATGAGATGGGCGCTATGTTTTAATCAAGAGAACAAGACAAAAAGCAAAGCCATGCAGAAAAATCACAAAATGAATTTGAGGAAAAGAAGAAAATACAATCATAAACCAAACACTGAACCAAAACTGTAAACGTAAATATAAAAACAAGATACAGGGGCCCAGGAGCTAAAAAAAAAAGATTGTAGATACAAAAGAGACAGTATAGGTGAATATCTAACTCAAAGGAAGAAGTCCAAACCAAATCACAGATCTTGAAATAACCAAAACTGTGAGAATATCCCAAACTTATTACAATAAGTCTTATTAAGTATAATAAGAAAATAAGAAAAACACCCCAAAAAACCATAACCCATGAAAACTGAGGTCTAAAACCAGGAACAAGTACGTAAATAACAGTAAGACTTCCTAGTAGCAATGATTATGTGGAAGATTTTTGTTTGATGCAATTAGAACGGGAAATCGAGGTTCTCAAATAGGTTTCCTCTCATCAAACTGTTAAGCCCACGTCCAAACATAGACATCTATTTACATCTGTAACGTTCCTGCTACTGCCAGGAAGGAGGACGTTCATTTGAAACCAGAAAAAGAAGAAGCTTCTCGGCTTAACTTCCGACTGTATCCGCAGAGGCACCACTCTGGAGACCCTCGATATGCGGTTACGGTGTACAACGCACAATACAAGATGAACTCTAAGGTACACAACATCGACTTGACACATCTCCTTCTTATGAACAGAGAAACCTGAGAATCACACAATATCAGGTTTCGGAGGCAGAGAAGCTCTTTAATGCTGAATGCCTCTTCTCTATGCTTCTTTTAGACGTTGGTCCAATTAAATTTTTATTGATTTCAAATGACTTCCATCCCTTCCATTTATCATAAGTGTCCTCATTTGATTTCTCTCTTACTTTTTCTCTGCTGTTTTAACAAGCTGTGTGTTGATTATTGCATCATTTTGAATGTATTCCTATGTATTTTACCATGTGTGGTTTTACTTTTAGGAGTAGGTGGCAGTACCTACATTCATCTAATTGTAACATGGTGACCAGGATAAAAGTAGCCATAGAATTCTTCTGCCATTCTCCTACCACTTCGGACACGCAACAAATCTAGTTTGGGCTTGACCGGACCTCGCCTTACCTTTCCACGGAGGCCATGCTTTTCGGAGGGCTGTGTAGGTAATGTTTGAATTGCAGTTCGAAGGCCTGGCCGATGGTACTGATGACGCTTTGGGCTAAACCATCCGAGCACTCCAGGATGTGACACGCTAAAGGAAACCAAACAAATGGGACCACATGAGAAAAACAGATTCTTTCTGATCAACATATGGGAGGGAGATTTAAAACAATGATCTAACCTAATTCCATCATCTAGAAATCATAATGCAAATCATTTGAAAGTATTTCAGAAGGGGTAGAGAGGCAAATGGGCATACCTCTCTGATTCACTGGGTCTTTGGCAACATATGCGACATAATCAGGTGTGTCCTGCAAGCAGAAGATGGATCATGTCATTGTTATAAGACTTTAGTGACCTAATATTACTTATCCATTGATTTTCTTAAACCGTGAGAATCGAAACCAGTAAAAGATGAAATGCAATGTGGTAAAATATATCCAGACAGCAGTCTGAAGTGCTACACTCACTGTGTCTCCTCCGGAGGCGAATGAGATGGATTGCATAGGATGGTGTGCTATAACCTAAAAGAGAGAATTGGATAAGGTGATTCAGTCAATGCACTGTACAGGAGAAGATGAAGGTAAAAGGTAAGTGTTGTTTTATCAAGATCTTGTTCTAATCTGACCTGCCGCGTGGTTGGGATGAGCAGACCGAGGCCATCTACGGAAATGTTGACTGTGATGCTCATCCCCGCAAACCGCAGGTTGCTCTTCCCCATGACCGACTGCAGAGCCTTGTTTATGGCCTGAAATAAAACAGAATACAGCGAAATTTACAGCCGCACCAACCATCCATTTTCTATGGTCGCCTAATTGACAGGGGCCTGCTACCTTTCCGGCTGTTATTTGGCAAGATGCGGGCTACACCCTGCACACCAATTCATCATACACCACACAGGGACAAATGAGGCAAACAATAATGCACACTTTGACTCATCCTAAGCACAATATAGAAACACAATTACATCATTTCAGGTGTAAATAACTAAAAAAAAATTATTTAATGTCATGCTGTGCATATAATATTTATCTTATGACAAAAAAACATTCCGTATGTAGGTGTTTTGTGTGGTTCATATGAATTAAAACGCCTTTCATTCATATGAAACACTACTTATCATTTGCCACAAGTATAATAATATCTAAATGTATCATTAACCTTCTTCCTCCAAGCCCCCTTCCCTCCTGGAACAGCTTCACAAAGTCTGTTGATGGCTTCCCTGATGGGACAAATGAACAAAAAGTGTTGGTTAGTCCAAGTCGCAGGTAGGTTTTTGTCACTGGCCAACAATGATTTTAAAATCATGCAGTTTTTTAAATGTATTTTTATACATATATTTAATAAATCATTTACACACGCAGGTTCATGAAGTACTTAGGGCTACACACACCTCAGAATGGGAAAATATTCTCTTTTACATGGACATACTTGCTGTGCTACGTTAATTAATCCAATATCACAGGTTAAAGACCCCTGACAGATTTCATCTGATGTATTTACAATGAGCTAATCCAGTTTTTCTATGTTGACACTATAATAAAAAAAGCGAATTTTCAGTGAATGTTTCTCAGTCAACATCTCAGTTTAAAATAGGAAAATTAAACCCTACAATGTGAAGATAAGTAGCTCTTTTTTAAGGAAACTCTGCAACAAAGATGCTACCCCCTTGGGACTGGCAGCCTATTGGGTAGTTATATAGCTTATAATCAAGAGCCCAGCTGGCCCTATCAAGTGGCTTGTAAAATATTTAAAAGCAGCATCCCATCTTGACTAAAGGTCTTCTCGGGGATTTTTTGAAAAACATCACAATGTTCAGATGACTCTGAACAGGAGGAGCAACAGGAGGATGGGCTGTTGTTGTTTTTTTTTTGTCTACAGTCTACATGACAATGAGAGTGCTGTTGTAAGACAGAATCTTCTTTAAAATCAATGAGATGAAATCCACTTTTTCTCCCTTTTTTTTAACAATTCTCAAATGTTCTTTGTTGTTTCCTTTTTGGCTGTAATTAGGCTATGTATTAACATCATTTTCAGTCTTAATGGTGTCTTTGAGACATGTTAAACAATGATGCAGATTCAATAATTCAGATTCAGATATGCGTAATTAGCAAGGGGGATAATGGTGTTTTTTGGAAATATAACACCTGGAAAAAGACGCATCATGTGAACTACAAGTGAGCCAAAGCTAGCTTGAATTAGAAGTGTCTTTCAGAGAACCAAAACAATAATAAAAAACTATAACCGCAGCACATTCATCATCAGCACAACAAACCATCACCAAACTGATCATTTGCAATCAAACACAAAACATCCACCGGCAGCTCTTTGTCTGCAGGGTTCCTCCCTTTGCTTTTGTTTTGGTGTTTTGCTTCTTCTTCTGAGCAACACCCCCTTTGTCCTCTCTCACTCCTCCCGCACAACTTACACCCAAAGACATTATCCAGTTGGGCGAGTTCATGGAGAGCACTGCAGCTTTCCACGTTCATTAGAGAACATCATCAATAATAGATCTCCTATCTCTCTCATTCCATCTCTGCCGCCTCCCTCCACCGTGCACTTAAGCCCTGGATGCACAACGGGGGCTCAGATTACTGCAGATCGATTGTCGAGGAGAGATGGGAGAATAAGAGAGAGAGAGGAGGGGAGAGAGAGAGAGAGGTGCAGGGGGTGGGGGGTTGGAGATTGGTTTCTCCCGAGAGGTTGAAGGTTGCATGGATGTACCTTTATTACATCATCGCATGAAGTGCATCTAAACACAAGGGAACAGACACACAAAGAGCCCGGGACAGTTTCTTACAAAAGACACACACCCCGTCTGAACGTCTCCTAGTACAAGTGTTGTGTTCATCTCTTAACCAATGCATTCACTAAGTGGGTTGGCTTGTGCGCTTAGACATGTGACTTAGTTTAGATTGAAGCCTTTTATGCTTTCAGTTGCCTCAATGGACATATTTACCCCAATGGTTATTAATATTTAACCCTTTAAAGCCTGATCCAAGAAAAATAGGAAGAATATTGGATTTTTAGTCTGAAGTCTTTCTTTGGCCCCTCAACCAGATATGAAGAAAAAAAAAAAAATTATTTTGATCAAATTAGCATGCAATAAGTAAAAAATATATTTTGGTGTAGTCTTCTACTGGCTGTTATCAGGTATATCTGAATGCGTACAACAGGGGTTTGAGCAAAGCTTTTACCATTGAATGATGCAAAAAGTCTCAGATCCAATAGACTTCAGAAACCGGATGTATCAAATATGATACATTTGGCATTATAGTGTTAAAAATCCCTTTCAGCGTAAATTATATAAAAGAAGGATTTTTCAGGTTTCACCAAAGGAACAGGTGTCACTTTATTATATTATAAATGGAGCAGTTTAACCATCCACCCATTTTTTTAAATCCCAAGTATGACTGTGGGGGGTCTGGAGCATATCCCAGCCGACATTAGACGAGGGACAGAGTACAATCTGGACTAGTGCATCACGGATCCAGGCAGTGACATACAAGAGAGTCAACCATGCCCACACGTAGTAACTATGGGTATTGTCTGGGGGAATGTCTGGTGTCTCGTCATGTGTTGATTACCTATTGTGTACACCTGGGGTTCCCCTCCCTCATGTGTTAGTCCTCGTTTCCCATGTCCTGTGCCAGTTCGTTTTCGTCTTTCGTCTCTCGTCTTTCGTCTCCCCACGGCATGTGAGGGTTTGATTATTTGCCCTTTGCCATAGCCATGTTTTGCCACAGCCTTGCCATAGTTATGTTAATCTTTACTTTGTTACTTTGCCATAGCCTTGTTTACTCCTTGATATTTTCCCACAGTCTAGCTTTTCGTGCCATAGTCTTATTTTTGCCACAGCCTTGTTTTGACCACAGCCATCTTAATCTTGTTTGTACTTTTGCCATAGTCTTGTTTTGATACTTTGCCACAGCTTTGTTAACCTTGCTTTGTTACTTTGCTCATAGTTTTTCCACAGCCCTGTTTTTTAATCTTTTCAGCATCCACTCCGTTTGAGTGTGTTTTTGTTAAAATAAACCTTTTTCGCGAATATCCGCGCCTGAGTCCTCCTCCAAGATCCACCTGCGTGACAGGTATTAAACCAATTCATTTGACATGGTTTTGAATGTTGGGAGGAAGCCTAAATACCTGGGGAGAACCCATGTACCATACAAACTCCACACAGAAATGTCCCCAGCTGGGATTTGACCTGGGAACCCTCCTGTTGTGAGGCAATGGTGCTAACAACCAAACGGGTTATTACGAATAACCTGATCATAAGTTAAACATATGTGAATACAAAATAAACATGTATGCTTCATCTCCAATTCACTGTTGCGAGAATATTGGTATCGTCACGAACAACAGCTCTATTAAGGTTATAGACATTAGGAAAGATGGTCACCAGCTTACCTTGTCACTTGAGTCCGTGTGTTAAAGTCCAGGGAGCGCATCGACTTCAGTACTTCAATGCAACCCATGTACTACAGAGACATAAAAACAAAGACACACACACACACACACACACACATATATGTACATATTAGAAGCCAATTTTACGTATGTATATGTACAAACATAGCAAATATTCAATTCCTTTTCAAGATTAATGACTGAACTGAACCATGTGCACATGCATTAAGAAAAGATGTCTTAAACATTTAAATGTTTATCTGTAAATATTACTACTTCCAACTGAAATCTGAACTGTATCTGCAACAAAGAGGAAAATAATTCCTGCTTTTTTACTTCTTTGTGTCCCTCATAGGGTGCTAATGGCACCTAAACTAGATTAGCAGCACTCAGTTCTTCAAATCAAGGATGAACAGCAGCTTTTTAGACCTTATTGGGATGCCAGGGGGTTGAGTTTACTTGTTTATACAATTTATGCTCTTGATTATGTTCTGTTGTTTGCATTTTGTGAAGAAAAGCTTTCACATGAATCAAACATGCAATAGTTAAATTTTACTGCTATTATTAGTTAATTAATCTATTTTCTTTGACAATTAATATAAGGAAGTTTTTGCCCAACTACATACATTTTCAAGTCTGAGAGCTTAATGACATTTGGACTTGAGGAAGATCTCTTATCAGGAACATTGTGCCTTTTTCTCCCTTTCCTCTACTCTTCCAAAGCTTCCATTACAACACACAAATCTGCTGATGCAGCACATCGCCTCCTCTGTCAGCTCCTCTGCACTGTTGTCCTTTTGACTGGAGGTCTGACTTACTCTACAACTAGTGACGAAGCCTCTCTGAGAATCATTCGTCAGAAAAGAATAAATAAAGACATCCCCTTCTCGAACTCTGTTTTATGGTAGATCCCTTCAATGAGATAAATCATTCCCATTCTAAAAATTGCCACGATTCATGATCTAATATGCCGTACCCTCAGGGCAGTGATGGAACAAGGACCACCTTCTATTTTGTATAATGATGGGTAACCAGATAAAAGACACGATTCTGTTAGAGTTCAATCAGGGCACACCCTTCCTTGTTTGCTCTTTAGGCAGTGGGTAGTTATTTAAGGGATTAAGTTTCTCATTCTGAACAATGTTCCCATTTAATTCTATACTTTTGTACATTATATATCATAGCAGATTTGAAAGCATTGCCAAGTTAGCAGAACATTTTTATACACTGCATCACTGGTAATCAACAATTAGATTGAAAAAATAAATATGAAGAGTGTTTGTTTTGTTTTTTTGCATAAAAGACAGTAAGGAAACTGTGAATGGAGCACTCTGACTTTCATAAAGCTGAATTTACAACAGCTCCTTTGACCGTTGCCCTGCTTGTTTGATGGTTTCTGCAGAAAAAGCAGATGCAGGCAATGCGCTGAGCAAGACACAACATTGTGGACTCAGAAACAATGCTGAATGATTTATATCTCCCAGATGAGGGCTGGATGAGTGTGACGGACCGTGTGTGTGAGTGATTGAGAGGGAACAGAAAAAAGAGGCGTGGCACGGTGCAGCAAAATTTGTTGTCCCTCTGACACTAATAAATGCTCTTCCCCGCACAGAACTATATGTAGAGTGGACTGCGTATGTGGATCTGCCTCAAAAGCCGTAAAATATCGCACGATTACTCTCATGGGTCATCTAAAAATCATTGCACCACACCTTCTGATGGCAACAAGCTGCCTGCTCATCTGATTGTTTACAGAGATAACTGGAGCTGTTGTTATGAATCTATGAAACCAGCCCTGCATGGTGATCAGACCTTATACGTAGTCAACATTTGGACCTTTCCCACAGTGATCCAACCCCTTTCCCATATCACATGATGCAAACGACTGTGACTAAATGTAATTGAATATGGGAATGAATGGTGCCTGTATAATGCGATTAGAAAGCATGCTTCTGCCCCAGACTGGCCCTAATGAGGAGCCGTGTCATTAGGGGAAGGAAGGGGAAGCAGCAGAGAGAGTAGCAGAGGTGAACGATCATGGGGGGATGCTCGGGGGAAGGACGACACGGACATCATGCAGTTTCCTTTGAATGGCAACCGCTCATAAACACAATTGATTGAAACACAGATGAAGAACACTGATTTATCTGCTCCACTTCCAGTCACCCATTCATTTAGAAAAAGAATCACCACAGGTCAAACAATGAGACAAGAGATAAGAGAATTATTGAAAACTTTCATTTACATATATATATATATATATAATAAATTACTATATATGTTACACTGTTATTCACAATGGAGTATGTAATCCAAATCTATGCATAAAACATTAAATCATATGTATTTACCGCAAACATAAACAATCCTAAAGGCACACAGACATGGGTGGCATGCCTCATGAAAACAACTGGTTGTTGTTTTTAGTGCAGTGTGATGAATGCTACCTTTCACAAACACTGCGGACCATGCATGTCATTTTAATGATGAATCTTTCTCTACCCTGATCCCCGTGTGCAGTCCCGTTGCAGTCTGCCAATCGGCCACCCCAAATCCATTTATATGGATTAAATCACGTATTCCCCTTGTCCTTGCCACATGAGCTGAATAACCCATTGCTTAAAGAGGTGTTCCTTTGTTTCCCACCCTGACAAAGAAACCCTTAAGAGGACTACTATCGATCAGCACCTGGGAAGACGTTAACTGAACTGATCTTTAACCTTCTCTAATTTGTATGCTTTTTAAAAAAGCTGCCCGTTGGCTTACCCTGACGATGTAAGAGGCCCCTTGTCCCGCGATCTTCTTATCGGAGTGCAGCCAGCCTTGAGAGGGCTTGTGGATGAAGCTGCCCTTCTGGTTGAACTCCTCTCCGCCCAGACACACACCGTCTATCCTAGTTCGGCAGTTCGGTCCCGATCCGGAGCCGCCCGAAGAACCTGGGCTGGCCGTAATTTCGGCGGCACCGAATCCCTGCGAATTTGCCGCTACTACCGCTCTCTGCCCTCGGATAGCCTGCAGGGAACAGGGGGTTACGCACACCGGGTCGCAGGAGTTCAGGACAGCTGCCAGGCTGGCCACCGGGCCACTGGCCGGTGGTCCACCGCCGGCCCTAAAAGATGAAGATATCGGGGCTTTGCTGGAGTCCTTGGTGCTGGAACTGGAGTTCGACGGGCTCCGGCTGAGCAGCGAGTTGGAAAACTTCCACTGGGGCATCTTGGGGATGAGCATGCAGAAGGTTGTGGTGACTTCCTGTTCCCCGTCCAGGTTGGGGGAGTCCGCCAGGGCCGCGGCCCCGGCCGAGGAGGAGGACCTGGAGCCGGGGTCCAGAGGAGGCAGGGGAGGGAGGGGGAGGTTCGGGGGGCCGGAGCCCACCACCGGCGTGGCCACGACTTTGCTGCTCATGGCGAGGCTCTGCATCAGGTCGTCGGAGGAGGAGGTCACAGACTCATTGCGAAAGCGGCCATACTTTGGCTTAAGGAGCATGCCCGGAGGAGCCTCACGAAGCAGGAGCTGACAGGGGGGGTAGCTGCCAGAGGACAGAGGGGAAAAGGGAAAAGGGAAGGGGAGGGGAAGGGGAAAGGGGGTAAAAAAAAGATAAAAAAGAACCAAAGGAGTATATCTTCCAGACCAAGTCCTATATCCTTGTCAGGGTCTGCTTGAAGTGTGGGGTTCTCTTGTGCTCCGGCATACGCACTTCCCTGCTCTGGAACCCGCACTGTCCCCCTCTCATGCCTTCTCTCCCCTCCGTCTGAACTGCCCCGCTCCCTCTCGCTGCTCCAGGCAAGATCGCTCGCGTGCCCCAGTCCATCTCTCCCTCTCTTTGGATGATGTCATTGCCCCGTTAGCCCTGCCCTGCCCAGAGACTCCCAGCCCGTCTTGGCTAAAGCAACATCTGCCTCAAGCATTGTCTCACCGAGACACACACACAGGCGTTCCAGGGATCACCTGCTCTCCCACAAACACAATTTTTGGCAATACCAGTATGCGGAATGTCTGTCGGAAACATTCACGTTGCAATTGCCTCTCAGGATCAATCAATGCTGCAGTCGTGTGAACTTAAAGGCAGCATTATCTTGGAAATTGTTGTGAACATAATGCTGCTTTAAGATGGTTTTGGAATTGCATGATGATGCCTTCATGCTCTTTTTAGGGTCAGAAATGATCTTTTTCTACATTGCAATCAATGTAATTTTATATTTCTTTACATAGTTCATTACACATGAATTACACATCTAAAAATATTCACAAAAAACTGCATTACGTTTATTTGTACTATCATGTCCATTAAATATAGCTGCAATAATTTTCAGCTTTATGAAAATACCAACTAAAGATCAACTTAATTCACAAGAAGATGAGTCAAATTAGTTGGAGTGAATTTTGTATATATGAATGCTAGCTCTTGTGTAAATCCCATTTGAACTGACTGCATATGCAAAAAAGTAGCATAGGATACACTCATAAACACTCATAAACCACAGCATGTCTGACAACATCCATCCCATCCCATCTCATCCCATCTGCCTGAATTCTCCTGGCACAGACCCTCCCATCCGCGTCCCAAGAGAGCAATCAGCAATCTCAGCGTGATCCATTTAGCTCCCTGCACACTCCCTTGTGTCTTTCGCTCTCATCTTATACAATTATTCCATCTCGCAAAAGCAACATTAGGAGGCTGGGATTTTCCATCTGTACCAGAAAGATTATTGTGCAAAAATGAAGGGAATGCAACTTTTCTTTAACTTAAGTTCCTGGTCAAACATTGTACAAAAGTCAGAGAGAAAAATATTTTAAATGAAGAATGACGCACAAGATAAATGCATATTAAAAAAAGACTGGGTAAAAACCTGGTCAGCTATCCAACAAAGAGGGTTAACTTACCACCTCATAACTGTTTAATCATGGCTTGTTTATGAATAATTTCAAAGCATCAGAGTATTTTTTTTCAGTATAAAATTGTTTATCAATTTGTAGAACAGCTGGTTTTAACCCACTATTTAAAAACATTTTTCCAGCACTTATTTTCACAGTGATCTTGTTTGGCTGCCTTAAACTCTACAGCATTTGCTAACAATTGAGCTGAATTCTGAAAAATTAGGTTATTAAATTAGTACACTTGAAAACAGTATTTCAATGAGCATTCACTAGCATTAATGCCATCAATTTTGCATGGCTGCAGGTTGGCTTTGGACAATCCACAAGATGAGCTTCATTATGCAGAGGAATCGTTTTGTGATATTTGCAGTGAAAGTGCTTATTCAATACATTTAAAAAAAAAAACTTTGATAGATACCATCCATAGTTCATTTTTTTCTGTCATATGAAATATATTTCATACGTTGTGCCAGTGTTATTGTTTGCTAAATGGATCTCCCTGTGTCAGAAAATGGATGTCTCTATTAAGCTGTTCTCAGACATAAAGAATAATAATGGAAGAAAGTGAAAATAATGAGACAACACAATTGATTATCTCAGATATTTGCCAATTTAGCCGTTTAAGTAACTTACTCATAAAGCTCAATTTCATGATTGTGACCCACCCTACAAGTAAAAGCTAATTTTATTCCTGTTAAATACAGTAAATTAGCTAATTCCAGCAAAACTAATTAAAAAACCACTTTTTTTGGTTAAAAAAAAACAGATGATTATTTCTGTAAACAAATACCACCCACAAAAATTCCAAAATATACTGATTGCCACGAGGTATAATGAATTACAGTGAAATATCAATAGGTCAGCAGTTATTCACAGATGCATAGTAACTTAGGATCTTACCTTACCCAGTTGTTCCTTAATGAAAACTTAATTTTGTGGTCAAAGGACCAGAAAAAGTGAACACAGTCACAAAAGACACATACAAGTAAAATGCTATACAAACTTCCCACCTTTCACTAAAGACGAAGTCACTTGTTTTTCAAAGAATGAAAAGTTACTGATAAACCAGATGTAATCGATGTGTGTTGACAGATGCACCCGCAGATGGACTTTCTCAGAATGTTCCAACCTCTTTCGAAGATAAATAACTGCATTTACACAACAGATCAAATGAAACAGTTTTTTCTATTAAATCTTTTCACACACATAAAGGCCATAGAGTCATTAAAAAAATGTACAGTAATGTGATTACAGTAATCACACTTTAACCTCATTGTAGCCTGTGGAATAGTTTCACACAATTACTCCATATTGTGTCTAAAGAATTGACAGATTTACTTCGTGACGTTGCCAATTAAGTATGAAACCAATCATACTTGGAATACCACTTACTTGCATTTCCCAGACATCGATTATTATAACACAGAGCAGCAGTAGCTGTGCCAGACACAATCTGTACAATACTATGCCCTCAAATATTAACACATTAAAAGGTTTGTTAATGCAAATTATGATAGCAAAACAAGATATATAGTTACAACAGGAAACTGTTAGAAGTGGGTTTATTTGTTTACTTTAGATTTGTCCTATTGGACTGTTGAATTTCCCTTTGGGGATCAATAAAGTATCTATCTATCTATCTATCTATCTATCTATCTATCTATCTATCTATCTAT
>CAJRST010000002.1:2086741-2116582 GCA_907169785.1 Menidia menidia
TATCTATCTATCTATCTATCTATCTATCTATCTATCTATCTATCTATGTAACTTACCAATTGTACTGCTTATTTTACACTTATACTTTTGCACTGAACTCAAACAACCTCTCTGGTTGTACTCAAAGGTTCCTCCTTACTCCTGTCGCATTAGATACAAAAAATTAAGTGAAAAGACAACACACCACATGCTTCATATCCTATTTAAGTGGTATCTGCATGAATTATGAGCTGGCCTGTTCATGTCAAAGGTAACTGTCCAGTGAAACTCCATTGCGTTACGTCCAGCCTTTTTCTACTGTGCAGGGCAGGCCCGGTCCAAGAAGAAAAACTGTACATCACGCCCATAAATCGGAGTGTACATCACACCCATAAATCAGGGTTCTTTCTGATTGACATCCTCAGGGTGCTCTGTTACTTTGAGCCCAGAGCAGCATTACCTCATCCGTGACCTGAATAAATAACACATTTGTACTCTGATCATTTCACTGGTTTATGGCTTCCAACACAAGAAGAGCCAAACATATTCACAGCCACTCTCTAGGCTACAATAAAATATAGAGAAGATATGTTCTATTTCTAGTGAATTTTCTTAACTATATGACTATATTAAGCTATATCATTTAAGGCCTTCAGCTAAATTCCATTTAAATATCTTTAATGTTTCTCTTTTTTTAAAAAGCAAACAAATACTCAACCTCAACAGCCAAATTCAACTATTTAGGGGAACTTCTTCTCGCGTGGCTCTTTCCAGTTGCACCAGCTTATTGACAAAGGGAAAATAATATTAGAAACTCTCCATTTATTCCAACTGTCAATAACCAAACTCATGACTTGATGGAATATTTATCATAATTTAGTAATCTTACTATACTATACTATAATAAGGCAAAATCCATTCAAACACATGATGCGTATTTAGAATTAATTTAGAATTAATTAAAGATGTATATGATCTATTACATGTATATAAACATATCTAAATGCTTTTTACAGAATTCACACTGGGAGACAGCCATTTTTGTAGTCTGTGCTTTGTAACGGTTTCGTTTTCACAGACGAGTGACTCATCTTCTTAGACTAAGACGATCTTGTTGTGTCCCGTTCCTGGGCTGACCAATCAGCGGAGAGCGGGTAACCGTTGCTGTTTGAATTACCCTCAAAATAAAACAGCGGCAGATGACAGTGAGTCGATACAGCTCGTAAATATCGCTCGCTAACCTGTTTTCCCCGAAAAACGTGTTCGTTTTATCAACAGAGACAAGATGTCAAAAAAGCAGATTTTCTATTCCGACAAGTACAACGATGAAGAATTCGAGTACAGGTATTTACATAGACTGTTTCCAGAATTCGTTCGCTTAATGTTAATGCTTTAGCTAACGTTACCCTATGAACTACGTTTTCTAGCTATGTTACTTAGCGTTAGGCTAACAGCTTAGCGTTAGGCTAACAGCTTAATTCTCTGTCCATAACAAACAAACGTTGAGTAAATTCGTCAAATATACTTAAATTCGTAATCTTTCTACATTTACGTTAGCGTAAATTCGTAATTTTACTAAACTAAAACTGCCTGTTTAGTTTCTAGCCGCTCGAATAGATTCGCAGACACAGACTTTGTAATTTGTCATTTTGACAGTTGACGTTTTTGTTTGTTTGTTTGTTTGAATTGTTTTGTTCTTTTGACATAATATCCATGTATTTACCTTCCAAACAGACATGTTGTGCTCCCGAAGCAGCTGTCTAAACTGGTGCCTTCGTCCCATCTGATGACAGAAGAGGAGTGGAGGGGACTGGGGGTCCAACAGAGCCAGGGCTGGATTCACTACATGATTCACAAACCAGGTCAGTAAGCAAAGAACTGTCCCACCTTCTTAAAATCCCAAATTTGAAGAACCCCAAATTGACTACAATGCCCATAAACAACAAACGAGCGTTGCTGTAATGCCTGTTTCTGTTTATGACTGAGAATATATGCATGGAATCTGAAATCTGTAAAAAGAAAATGGATCCTGTAATTTAAAAAAATCCAGATCAGAGAAAGCAAAGCTGCCTTTTTATTATTCTAGCATGTATGATGTGTGAGTATGTACAATCAGTTGAACTTATCATTATGCCAGATTGTGAATGTGCCCCCTTAAACTGTCCGCAAGACCAACTATGGTCATCTTTGCCATGAAAATAAGCATTTCACAAAACCTTTAGCTTTGGTTCAGTATCACTAGAAGGGACGGTTATTTTTAAGACCGTCATATTCTGAAAGAATAGATCCTTATTGAGCAGAGAAATGATAGAAACCGCTTTAAAGGGCTATAAAACTGATTCAATGCACGTTAAAAACTGTAGCAATTGGAAAATCGTATCAATCAACATTTTATTCTCAACAGAAAGTTTGATATTCAAGACATTGTTAATGCTGTGTCTTGAGGATGGAGACGATGTGCTGAAAATAGATTTTGTCCATTCAGATGGTGTTGCATATATCAGCAAGACGATGCTAACTCATATAGTCCGTCTTTTACGACACCATGGTTACTCGTTTCTGAACTGGCCTGCTTGTGCATAAGGTTTGCAAAGTGTGAGGGTTAGAATTAGGGCATGTGGAAAAGCAAACATGTCAACAAACACTGAAAGCAGAGAAAAATAGGACAATGTTTCTTTCCCAAAGGTCCAGAAACTGGTCCCCTCAGTTCCCACACAGCAGCAGACATGCTTTGTACTGAGATTTGTAAGACATATTGCATTCAATATATTAAACTTGAGCAAAAATTTCAAAAAGAGAAGGGAAAATCTCTTGCTTTTAACCATTGTTGACTCAAAAGATGTGCTAATCATTGCGTTCTTTCATCTACATTTCACACAGTCTAGAAAGCTTGTGTGTGTCATCACAGCTTGATTACAGTCGTTTGCAGGTATGAGTTTCTATCCAATGCTCACAGACTTGCGTTTCTTGTTTTACTCCACAGAGCCACACATACTGCTTTTCAGAAGACCACTTCCAAAGGAATAACCGGAAACAATATGTTAATATGTTGAACGTTTCCTTTGCCCACTTGGCTTTGCGTCGGACGATGCTTCTCCTCCAAGCGGATATCTCTACATATGTTTATAAGTATCGTTTGTAAACCTGTGTTGTGTGATTCTGTTCTATCAAATCTGCTCTGTTTTAGAGGTGACGAGCAACAAACTGTGATAACCTTCAGCAGCGATGTGAAGGGGGAACTGTGGCTGTGGGGTTACACACTTTCTACGCATCTTTTTTATGTCTTTTCCTGTTTTGTCCAAATGGATTTATTTCTTACTATCATAGTGTTTTATTTTGGTTCAGCCTGCAGAAGTTTCTATGTTCTCCAAACATATTTCTGCAATGTATGTATATATATATACTGTTTCAAGACTATATAATTTTTTGCCACTGAGTTATGGTTGATACAGCCAGTTCTTTGCAACTAAAGAACAAAATAAAATGTTCTTGACCATTTGACAGTTTTGTGGCTTCGTCTTAAAAAAACCAAAACAGTCAATTGTTGTTGTTGTCTTTAAACGTGTTGTGTTTAGTCAGAGAGGCTGACAACAAGTGGAGTGACAAATTCCGAGTGTCTGGTTCCCATGGAGTAGGCTGGCGCCCGGGCTTTGTGAATCGTGACCCTCTCTGGATTATAAGTCCCGGGACCGGGTTTCTTGGCGCTTTCCCTGACCGAGCTGCCCCGTCCCAGCATGGAATACGCCGGCCTCCGGGTCAGGTAAACGTTGGGGTCCGTGCTGTTGTAGCCGCAGGGCCCCGGGGTCTTCGCCAAATCCACAGAGGGGCCTCCCGCGCTGTAACTCCCCGACATGGTGTAGCTCGTGCTGGCCGGCTTGTTCGGGACCTGGGGACCCAGGACGGGGGGCAGGCAGTATCTGTTGGGGGCCGGAACTGGGTCCACGCTGCGGTACTGTGTGCGCGTGCCCATCGTGTAAGACGGCGGCCTGCGCTGAAGATTGCAAGGAGGCGCTTTCTCTGGGCTGTACGCGCCAGGCCCGGGGGTGTGGAGCAGCTCCTCTAGTCAAGACCACACAAAAACCACACGGTGGCACAGCACGTAGTTGGTAACATATAGCCGAAAATGGTAAAAGCACTTATTTTTGTACTTGTAGAAGGCAAAAACGTCAATTTATTTATTTATATTTTGTTTAGATTGTTACTAAAAATGAGCCTCACATGATTTTGAAGTAATCATTTAGATCGTAATGGAGGAAAAACTTACTCTGTGGTTTGAGTCTCCCCAATATTGAGAATGCAGGTATGCCATCTTTTCCAAAGCGAGTCATTTTTGCATCCACGCAATACAGCGGCCCGGGACTGGAGTCAACGTAATACACTGCAAGAAAGTTTACATCTATCACCACTTTAGTGGGGTATTTGATCTGATAGAGTTAAATGTGAAAACAAAAAGACACTAATTTAAATCAACCTGACCAAAGCAAACCCCATAATTATTAACTTTGCCTCCCCCTAGTGGTTAAGAGCTGACATCACACCATGGAAGCTGGTGAGATTTTATGACAAATCTTTCTACATATCAAGGTTTAAAAAGTAGTTAAAGTAATACCCTGTGAAAAACAATCCAAATGCTTTTAACTGAACTGTCTTTGTCATCGTAATTCTTAATAAGGTAAACATCCTACATTTTTCAGAAGTAAATTGGTCTAGTTAATTCTGATCTGTTAAAATAAAAATATAAAAGAGGGGCCCACTATTATGGCTCATCCTGCCATGGAAGGAGTAAGCAGGACTGGATGGCTTTGTATAGTCGTGGCCAATGAATCCAATGGTCGGGGGGAGTCCATAGTGCCCAGGTCCTGGCCCTAAAGAAAGGTGGAAACGTGAGTAACACGCATTTCTCAATTTCTAAACAACAAAAACAATTATTTCATGTTGTCTTGTGCAAGCAAATGTAAATGCTCCTATCAAACTTTTATGCACACGATGCCAATTTAATCGGAATGTAATGAAAATGCCTTGTAATTATCCAATAAACCCGAAGTTCTTATCTTAAATTCTCCTTGTGGTCTTATGTGCACCAAGCATCTTCTAACAGAAAGACCGAGCCTTGCATCAGCCCGCGAGTGCCCAGAGGAATGCACACAAGTGGAGCAAGAGGGAGAATGTTTCCAAGGCTGGAGCAAGTCCTGGCAGGTCTGCACACCACTGCTCCAATCACTCGTACAGAAAATCAAATAACCTCCTTCAAATTGGGAGATTAACACCACACCAGGGTGTGCGTCGAACTCTGGAAAAGATCAGTGCTTGTGGTTCTTATCCTGATCAACTCACCTCTTTCTTTGCCTGCAATCTGAGCGTATTTCTTCTTCATCTGAACCTTTGCAGATGAGACGGATATCTCCATTATCAGGCAATACTGCAGACACATCCATACAGAGTAATGCAGAGGTTCAGTATCAGAAGACAAGCAGCACGAAGCCAAAAGCCGGTATACCTTTTTTTGTTTGTTCCCTCCCAAAGACGAATCGTCTCCTCGGCCGGAGGCGTTGATGTTCAGTCATTAGATGAGGGTCAGCAGAGCAGCTGGGTCCTTATTCCATTCCACAAACATGGTTTAGGGGGTTGTATTTCTTCATATATCGCAGTATCTCAACAGTTCCTCAGACAGAGAATCCAGAGCACAAGACCATTTACAATCAATCCGCAATTTACCCATAAACCGCCACAGTAATGCGTCTCAAACCCTCATCCACGGAGCCCACTGTGACCCCGACACGGTCCAGTTCAGCCGCCCGGCTGCCCCTTTGTCCCCGTACCTCGTCTGTGGAGGCTCAGGCAGGTGAATGGCCCGATCCCCCACAGAGGCCGATGCATAAACGCACTCAGCTGGTACTTTAGAAACAATGTCATCACTCCACTTCACTCTCATGTAATGCTAGACCACCCCCCCACCCCTCCCACCCCCCGGGCCTACTTTTCTGGTCATGGCAACGTGGAAAAGCAACGACACCCTCCAGCCATGCCAGTCGTTGACAGATCCCCCTCCCAAAGGCCTGGAGGAAGGCAGTTTTATTCTCCAATTCTAGTCCTAGTTTATGGGTGGACTGCAAACTGTGGTCATAAATCAAAAACATACATTAGGACTATCCCAATCTTTAGTTGTCAGTTAGTTAGGCTAAGCAGCCATAACAACTTAACCCTCTCTAATCTCCCAAAGAGGCCCGAGCCGTGCTTTGCTGGAGGCCACGATAATCTAGAAGGCCGATGAGTGACGTGTGCAGAGAGCAGACATTAAACTTTAACGGGGTGCGTTCAAGTCTGCCCGGCCACCTCTGCTTCGGTAACCCGAACCTGTTGTCAGCAGTAAGACAAGGAAACGATCCGTGGACTATCCTTTAGAGAGAAAGAAAGCAACTCACAGCTTATTTAGCTCCATCCGCACAGATTTGGGCTTTAAAAATTCGTCAGGGTTAAATTATAGTGACAAAAAGATCGGAACACAGAACTATGCAAATTTTATTGTCATCCTTTGTTTTGAAAAAAAAAAAATCACAAGATTTGATAAGAACATGGAATACAATTAGTCAAATTTGGTACATTTTAAGTAATTAAACGCGTTTTTCTTTTTTTTTTTTCTTTCTGAAAGTCGATTACTTCAAGAATCAAAATCGAACAAAAACAAAATAGCTTATAAACTGTACAATCAAATCTCAAGGTAGGTGAGTGTGAGAGCAGATGATGTGGTGGGAAGTTTGAAAAGTGGAAAATTATTTTAGCTTATGTTTCTGTAAAGCATGTGGTTGGCGTAGGTCTTCTTTTTTTTTTGTTTTTCCCAGAAAGATACCGGGACAGGAATTTCATCAAACTTGTCACTTATTGGGTTAAAGCTTGCCATAAAAGAAGAAAAATGCCTTGGATAACACATAAAGAACCACAAAGGAGAAAAAAAAAGTAGGCTGTATGGATGAGCGGTGACTTAGGCATACAAAAAAAAAAACATGACCTCTACCTACAAATAAATACCACAGATATAAAATACAACAAAATATTTTTTGCTTAACATCAAGTGTAATTACAAACATAAATACTTGATTATTTCTTCTAGTGATTATAAATGCCGCACAGTGAATACCAAATATACTATGGTGCTTATTGAGGACTAGGAGTCTATAGGGGGGGCCAAAACTTGAGTTTCTCGACAAAAAATACACACTCACATTCCACCGCGCGCACACAGACACATGTGACAAAAGGCATCCGCTCGGACTCCTGTCCCCTAATCACACCAAACTCACACTCGCACTCATTCTCCAGCAAGTCTTTGTATGAGCAAGTCTTTCTTCTCTTCCCATTCACAGGCATATTCACAAATATGGTACAAGATTTGGATGTCGGTATGGCTTCGCTCGGCGAGGGATTCTGCGGAGGAGAAGAAAACAGGGTGAGTTTTTCTCCACGGGCGCACGGCAATTGACCCCCGACACGGGCGGGGGAAAACCTACCATCGCTCGGGGGTGTTTCTTGTGTCCGCGGTGGGGAGGTGCTGGACGTCTGCCTGTGGGGGAACCTTACGCTCCACGGCGCCCCCCCCGGGCAGAACGACGCCGTCCCCTCCGTCTGCGTCCGGCGGGAAGGCCTCGGCGTCCGGGTCGTAGTCGTAGGAGTAGTAGGACGCCTCGGCCATGGAGCCCTGCTCCTCCTCATCTACAGAAAGAATTCAAAGCAGAATTAAATTAAATTAAATTCAATTTAATTTCTATAGCTCCACATCACAACAACAGATATCTCACAGCGCTTTCCAAACTTTCCAAATAACGAAGTTATTTACAGAAGCCCAACAATTCCCACCAAGAGCAAGCACTGGGCGACACAGGAAAGGAAAAACTTCCTTGTTTAAGGGCCAGAAACCTCGAGCAGAAGCCATTGGGTGCGTTGCCTTTGAGGGTCGTTTTTTTTTTTTATCTTAGCAGGGAGCTGTTGACTGGGGTGAACTCAGGGTATAACGCTCAGACAGCATTTTGAAAGAATGTTCACGCATAGCCTTATTTCTAAAAAAGGTGGGTCGCTGTTTAATAAGTAATATGTAAATTCTGGATTTAATTACTGATCATACAGAGGCAGCATGTCCAACTTTGAAACCAAGAATTTGGACTGTTTTTGCTTTGATGTGGGACTTCGAGCCAAAAAACAAACAAAAAAAAGATATATAACATATAGTTTTTTGCATGGTACACAAGATAAAAGCTATTAATTTCAAACAAAAAAGAAGGCATTGCACATATAAAACAGTAAACAGAAGTAATACCACATGTAAGCCAGTGGGGGTCCCCCCTGATTATGATATTACTATTTTTCTTCTACACACCACTTAGGATCACTATGTGTTTTTTCTATTATTTGGGA
The DNA here is from genome assembly GCA_907169785.1 of Menidia menidia. Taxonomy (NCBI): domain Eukaryota; kingdom Metazoa; phylum Chordata; class Actinopteri; order Atheriniformes; family Atherinopsidae; genus Menidia; species Menidia menidia. Next base: position 2,095,127 of record CAJRST010000002.1, read on the forward strand.
TACAGATAGATTTTTTTAAAAAGTTGGCTTTTTGATGACCCCTCAATAACAGGATTTAGCACAATATTAGTGCAATTATGAACTCATAACACTCATTTAAGAAATGGAACGGCCCAGAAAGAGGGAAGCACCTGGTGGGAACTCTTCACCTTTCGTGTACGTGCATGTGTTCTACTGTATGTTGACCGCGGCTGCAAGTTCACTAATAAGACAAGTCTGCACAGGGAGGCTAATTCCAGAGTTTTCCTCAGTGTCCTGAAGGAAAATGTCAGCTCCTTGGCACAGCCCACCCCTTCACCGTTTGCACTCCCGGTGCACTTAGCGGGCACGTCGTCCACCGCGTAATGATTTACAACGATGGTGTTTTTTTTGTTTTTTTTACAGTACTTATTTATTCTAATCACCGTGTGTGCATCCTAACACGTTTTCTTTGTGCTTAGCCTGCGTGGACGCACGCGCGCGCGCGCACGGATGGAAGCGCATTCCTGTGGGGAGTGAGGAGCGTTTGGATTTTATACTGAGGAGACCTTTGACCGGGAGCAGCTACCGGGAGTCGAGGGCTGGGGGGGAGGGGGGGGGGGGGACAAGTCAGCGCAGGCCACGCCACATCAAACGCACGCACGCACACGCCTGCACGCGGCTCAGACACACAAACAGACTGGAAATGCTCTGCGTGTAATGCGTAATGCGCGCGGCGGGCGTGGACAGGAGGGTCCTCGCGAAAGGCTGCAGAGCCTTTCTGAATCTCGGTTGCCAAATGTTAACACAGCCACATCCTCCCCGCGCGCGCACACGCACGCACGCAGCTAAACATCCTATCAGGAATTCCTTGGCCGGCTCCGTGGAAGGGGGCAAGCTCATGACAGCAACAATCAGGCCCGCCGTGTGAAACCTATCCACCTATTTATCACACCGATTGGAGACGTGATGTAGAGGCAGGAGAATGTGCAGCCACACACCCCACCTTAGTATCCACTTTCCACCTCTCCCTCTAACTTTTTTTTTAACCTTTATTGTTTCATGGCTCACCTCTCCATTACACTGCCAACCCCTCTCCCCTATCTTTGTCTCTATCCTCCCTTTCTATGCTTTGATCAACTCTATATCGTCCACAAAAAGTTTAAAAGAAACATATTCTGCAATCAAATATTCTCAATTTGTTCATGTATACACAGAATAAAAGATGGCGGCGGAAATCTTAACCCTCCAAAACTACATTTAGCAAATGCAGAATCGAAGATTGACTTGTGCTCAAAGCCAAAGCAGAATATTAGCCTAGTAAAGCAGTATTAATATGGAAGTTTAAGACATATGCGTACAATCAAAAGACATATAAAAAGAACAGAACAATAGAATATAGCGTGGTCATAGAGGTGATATAGGAGAGATGAGAAAAGCAAAAAGGCATGTGAGAGATTTAGGGTAAAGACAAAAAAAAGGGTATCTAAGACAACTTACTTGCTTGTACAGGCACTGAAAGTTGCTCAGTTTCCTGGCTCACTACTGGTTGCTTGTCCTTGGTAGTCTCCACTGGAAATGCAAAACACACCCACAAAAGACACATTTGAAATGATTCACATCTATGTGGCTTTCTCCTCTCGTTAAAGAAAGGAGATTTGATAAAGTTTCTGTGTTACATAAGCTAAGCGATGTTTAGAAGCATTACAAATTCCATTTTCCAGCCCCTTTCTTGGCAAAACAATGATGTACACATTGTTCCAGAATGAGGATCACAAACTATTAAATCTATCAGGGGCTTAATTGGCAACTTGTGTGAAAATACAAATTGTATGTTTCGCCTCTTAAAAAGTGCCACTCTGGCGGCGGGAATATGCCCCATCCGAGAATCCACAAACAAACAAGGTCAGGGAGCTCGAAAACAAAATCCCCGATTCTTTTGATATCCTCCGGCATGAACCACTTGGCTCGGGCGGAGGTCTTTTCCCACAGGAGTTTGGCCCGCTCCTTTTCTCCAATCTGCTCCATGAAGGCTCCTTTGTTGTTGGGCTGTGCGTCGGAAAGGAATGCGACAACGATTTCAAAGGCTGGACAAAAGCACTCTGTCATTTGGAGGGAGCCCTGTAATATGGCGGCGAGTGAGAGAGGACCCGCGAGTGGGTTTGCGTGTGATGATGGCGGGCGGCGATGGGGTTGTGCCATGGGGCCGCTTTTTTTTTCTTTTTTCCTCATCCAGTAATCAGCTCCACACCTGAACAGCTGTTTCCTGAGCTCATGGTACACAAAGATGAGAATAATCCCACTCGCAGGTGCACAACGGCAGACCCTATTATCCATACACCATTGATCTACATCTAGCTACAACAAAGCTAACCAATTGTATCTAACACACACACCCACACACACCCTCCATTATCAATCAGCTCTTGGCTGGAACAGGGGATGGATTTGTATTTTTTGGGGATTTCATTTGTGGATGGTAAATGGTCTAGCTCGCTAATATCATATCCTCCTGAGACCCGGCCCATTCATTTATGTCCATTATAGTGGACATTTTGTCCACCTGTACCCCCCCTAAGTATCTGGAGTTACCCTATCAAGCCCTATAGTGTTCTGTAGAGGACATCCTGGGCTTTCCAGTGATGTGCCATGTGATAGGTTTGCATGCTGGGAACTTTACTTTTTTCCTAAGAGTTCTTAGGTAAATATCCCTTTCAAGACATCTTCTTGTTTATTATTTAATTATCTAAAGCCTGTTCTATTTTCCCATGCAAATCGTCCTGTTGTCCTCCACAGTGGACATGCTATGAAATTAAAATTAAAAATATTTAAAAAAATAAATCAATTGTAATGTTCTTTTTTAGATCCAAATGCATGGAAAATCACAACAAAAAATAAATTTGAAGACACTTCTTTTCTTTGGGTCTCAGGAGGATATGTCCTTTTATAAATGTAAACATATATAGAGGGTGCTGGAGCTGTGCTGGAAGACTGCGCTACCCAGAATGCTTTGCTCCCCGGTATAGGAAGTAGAATACTGTACATATCTATAGCTCCTTCGATGGAGGGGATATTATTGTCTATTCACCAATAGGTGAATCAATCTATTCACCAAAAGGTTGCCAAACCAGCACCAACTGAGTATGTGATCTATAAAATGAGCTCACCAGGGTCTGATAAAATAGTTGTTGCCAGCCCTGTTTTTGCAGGTTCTCTGAATGGGAGACCAAATTCAAATTATTAGCCAAAAGATTTGTAATTTTTGACAGTGAAACGTCAGTGAAAAGCCCCCCCCTTACACTGAATCCACTCTCTCACTCAGCCAATTTGAGCATCTGACATCAGAGGAGCAGACTGGGGGTGAACGAGGGACAGGGGTGGGGCGCACAACTCCAAAATACCTTTTGCAATCTAAAATGTATTTTCTTTTAATGGACCCTGGTGTCCCTCTGTCCAAATCATACAACATGGCCAAGTTTAGAGGACTACATTACCCAGCAGCCTTTGCCCAATCTAAATAGTCTTTTATTCCCCAGCTTAGCTGGGGTCTCCCACTGTCCAAACCAAACTACATGGTTGGACATGGAAGACTATATTACCCAGAATACTTTGCCCATAGTGAATGAATGGCTCTCCTGCCTCCACAATGTACTATTTGGTCACATTGTTGGACCTCCCGTTCGTTTGCTCGATCCAAGCGTGTCATACATCGTTGTGTAGGATTTTTTCTACTCTTTCAGCCAATGCGACCCCCCCTACCTGCTCGCCCCAACGGTATTTAGTCAACGGGCCCCGGTACACTATGTTTCTCTCCTTCTGTGCCTCTCATAAGCTCAAGCCACCACTCTGGAGAGCCCAAATGTCAATTCTTTGACCTCTCCAGAAGTTCCCAGGCTGGTTTTGAGGGCCCCAGAGAGCCACGATGGGGGTCCAAACCGGCAGTAGATGGGGCCCCCCCATCAAAATGCCTTTAGAAATGGTCTAGTTCCAATTGCATACGGAACAAGTGAGTGGGGATAAACAAAGGAAGATGAGACTGAGTCCCTGCACAAAAAAAAGGGATGGTAGGGGTGGATGTGCTTTGAAGGCCAGTTCATGACACAATTTTAAGCTATTCCTTAAAATTGAATTTAATTTAATTTAATATACTTTATTGATCTCCAGGGAGAAATTAACTAAGAGAAGAACCGGGAGTCGAGCGGCGCTATTTAGATAAGAAGTGATGATGGCGGGTTACGTGAATGGCTTGTTTTTTTATGAGAGCAGCCGGTAATTGTTTTTTTCCGACTGCCGGCAACAAAAAAAAGCAAACAAACAAACCAAATAACAGAGGCTAGAAAAATATTTGAGTGCCTCATACTTTAAAAAACTTTTTTTAAGTATATCTAGCTAATTGGGAATATTTTTTAATTAAATTTCCACCCCTGGACACAGTTACTAAGTCTGTGATCAAATCAGATGTTTGGTGATGTGCACTGAGAGAAGTCTTACTGTACGGGCAGTGGGACAGGGGAACCTGCTTAATGCGGGTCCCGTTCCGACAGGCGAAGACCTCCATCTGACACTGGTTCTGGTAGAGCTGACCGTCTGACCCGCACACGGGCTCCCCGTCGTAGCCGCAGTCCCTGTAGCAGGTGCAGCGCTCAAACTGCTCCTCCTCCAGACAGCCAAACACATTATTGCACTGGTTTGCCTGCGCAAAACCTGCCGGGAGACACTTTTTTTTCCAATAGATTGTTGATAGCATCAGAAAAGCGTGATGGGCGTCGCACAAATATCCCACCTGTCCACTGATTGGTCGAGCTCTCCACCTCGTTGCAGGTAGGTCCGTCGCACAGCTCTCGTGCTAAGGGACTGCTTTCGCTAACGTTGTAGAACCTGGTGGCCTCAAAAGCTGCGTGACGAGCACCCACCCAACAACAAAACATTCACACACACACACCAAAGAATGATTACATTAATCAGAACCTGTTAGAAGCTTCAGTTATTTCAAATGCTCTGTGGTTTTCCTGATCTTTGACAGCTGTGGAGATTAGCTGGAGACACACCTGGTTCGTAGTAGTCATAAATCTTGACGGGAACAGGCGCCGTCTTTCCCACAACGTACTCCCTGGCAGCTTGGAAGGCTACACACGTCATGCACTGACTGGGAATCTGAGGAAATCGAATACACAGACGTGTGCATGTGAGAACAAGAGCGAAAAAACCTGAACAAAAACAACAACACACGCCTGAAAGAAATCAAATCAAATCAATCCAAAGCTGTGTAAACCCAACCGTACGCTTTCTGAACGTGCAGACAGGCGTGGCAAGGAACTCACCTCGTCAAAATAGAACAACACTTTTCTTCCGTCTAACTCGTACCTCTTCAGACCCACTCTCTTGTCCATCAGTAACTGTAAAAAAAAAAAAGGGGGGGGGGTTAGTACAACATGCAGATAAGTAGGCCAACACAAAAAAAATGGAAAAGCATGAAAATGTAAGTTGATCTTAGAGCAGGTTAGTAGTGAAACTGCTTTAGAGTGCTGCAGTGCTCTGGTTGGCATAAAAACCAAATCTTGGAAAAAAAAGTTTAACAGATCGCATGACAAAGTTCATGGTAATGGAAATGTAAAGCTATTACAAATTGAAAATAATTACACCATGGCTTGTGGCCAAGATCAAAGTAGAGTTGAGTCCTAATGTTAAAAATACGCACACACTAAAGTACAATTATTTACATTAACAGTAATCAGCACCACAGTGGACCGGACAGCTCCACTTAGTGTCAACTGGAGTTTAAAATTCAAATTTTAAGATTTCTGTAAATGTAAAACACAAGCCATAGAGATAGCATGGGTTAATTAAACATAATATTATAAAGTATATAATTTTGGTTCTAGACCTTGGTTTACAATGCTTTAGCGGGGGTTCTCCCTTTTTTAACTGAAACGGACCACATTTAGAATTTCCTATTTTTCTTATTTCTTTCCCCCTAATTTTAAATTTTTTATGTAATACAATCCATTTTTCTTATGTGTTTTGTTCCTCTCAATTGTCTCTATAGACACAGTCTTTTTCCTTCAGGGATAGCCTTGACTCGCATTATAGCTGTGAACTGCTCCAATTCACTCTGGAGGTATTCTTAAAGTACCCAACGGAACCACAAAAATCAGCGATGCATCCCCGAGATTCTAAAACCAGTCACCCCCACAAAATTCCTTTGAGAACGCAGTTGTTGAGTCCACAAAGAACACACGCTCAATCTGAAATGATCGAATGACAAAGACCTGGTCCATTGTCCCACCACTTGGAGAAAAACCACACAGTACCCTCCCCGAGTCTGAGAAATGGGCCGTTAAGGGTAACACAGAGCTGTCACTGGACTGGACCCGTAGCTAAAGCCCCCATGATAGCAACTAAATAACCGTGGAAGCCAAACTTTCGGCTATAAACTGTTGTAGTTGTAAAAAATGGAGGCCAGCGGAGGCATAAAAAATTAGCTTGTTAGCCAAAACATGTCATGGTTGTGAGTGTAACATTTATCCAGGTAGCCACGGGGGAGATGCAAACCCACAGACTAAAACGGCCTGTAATCAGCCCCAAACTTTATCCCAGACTCGTAATTTCTTGATATTTCTGCTATTTAATTTGGGCTTATCCGTCTTACTTTTCTACACATGAGTTTAGATGTTTATGTGAATGCATTCTGTGTAACGTCCTCATGTGTAAAACTGTGTAAAAGAGAGTGAAAGGCTTGCATTTTTTGTCAGAAAACAGGATGAGCCTGATATATCCCGTGATGCGCTGCTTTTTTTGGGAAATGGCTCCCATATGTGAATACATCTGTCTTTGTTTCTTACCTGATTATTTGTCTTGTCGGTAAGACTAACCAACAGGCCAGTGAGTGTTTGTGAACGAACCTCGACGCGATTACGTACCCTCTCTAGGCTTTCGACATTTGCCCGGAAACCCGAAATCATTGGAACTTCTATGACTGCCATGTTAGACGAGCCTGAGTAGAGCCACCTGGACAAAAGATTGATTTTTTTTTAGAAATCCGGACTGGGATGGGTTAAGTGAGAAGCAGCTGGAGCTGGTTTTCGTGGTCAGCTAATACCTGGCACAAACTTCTAAGGAGATGTGGAAATCCATTTTGTCCTGGTGCGCAGCTGGGTCGTCGTCATCGATGGGCGCTCGGCGCTTCCTGCTCAGTTCGGAGCGGTTGTCGGCACGACTCCGCGAGCGTGAGGCAAAATGTTGGGATGAGGAGGAGGAGGACGAGGGAAATTGAAGGTGTTGCTCCTGAAAAGGCTCTTTCAGTTCCACTTTGAGCTGAAAGGCGGGCTTGGTTACAGGGTCAGGAACATTGTAGGACACATCAATCTAGTGGAAAAAGGAGGGAAAAGCACGAATGATTTTTAAGAAAATAGCTTGTAAGAACAACGGAGATAGGTAGGTTCTTGATTTTCAATACTGTTCTAGCTTAACTGTCGGCTGAACTGATGTCCACTTTACTTAAGTTATTCTTTCTATAGAGTGGCATGATATTTAGAAGTTAGCATATAATATATGTAGCACCTAGAAATGATACCAAAACTGCCTGTATTTAATCTGGTGATGCAGGAAATATGGAACATCTCAGAAATACTGACCTGATATTGTATACTACGCAGAATTCAGAAAAATACAAAATACAGCATGTAAACCTAACCAACCAGAGATATGATTTGGGCTCTTTAAAGTTACAATTTTTGCTACTTTTTGTTACAATGAGGTTGCAGTTATCCATCTCATGCTCTTTGTGGCGTTATGGTTTTACACAAGAGCATGACAAATGAAAAAAAACAAAACAAGAGATCATCTTGACAGCAACATTAAATAATTCTTGGGTTGTGGCATCAACAACACCCAAACGGTTTAAATATTCAGGAGCTTAGGTTCTAGGGCCGGCAGAGTCAGTGAGAAAAGAAAGCTTTGAAGTATCAACCACCCAAAAGTCTCTCTGGAGAAAGACATACATTCAGCAGACTGCTATTTCAATCCAGTAATTTGAGACATTTGCAAAGCTACTAAATGACAATCATGAGGCGCAAAGTACAGTAGATTACATATAGTCTGCCTGACATAACGTACACATTTAGGACTCTGTGATTGGCCTGCTCTTCAGTTTAATCAGATATCAGGTGCTGCAGGCCCTCAGGGCTGTCAGGGAGGTGTGTGGACGCACAAAGGGATCAAAGGAAAACTTGTTTGTTTGTGAGAAACCCGCCGAATAGAGGGAGCTGAAGATAACTCGTGCTCCAAATGACTAACCGGAAAACCTTCTTTTGTTGTTGGATGTGTTGCATTCTAACCAAATCACAAAGATAAATCATGAAGTAGAAATTTTGGAAAACGGGCTGTTAACATATGTGATCAGATGCACTTTTACACATCACGAAATTTGGCTTTAAAGCTGATTAATGTTAAATTATGAGTCTTAACTGAAAATGAGGAGTTGGCTGGTTGACTATAAAGGCCCTCGATAAAACCCCTAAACAATTATTTGCTCTCTACTGAATAATTCAGACTTTCATTTTATAATTTAAGGGACAACTTTTGGTGTGAATTTGTGCGCGTGCACGGTACCTGCATGAGGCAGCAGCCTTCTCCTTTGGCGCTGACAAAAAGCCCTGTGGGAATACTCGGGATCTGAAAAAGCAGAGGGACAAAAGAGAGTCAGAGGGGGCAGGGAGAGGCGAGCGAGTCGTTTATCAAGTCCATGAATGCTGTGGGCTGCTGCACTGCCATCAGTGGCTCCCTGGCTACTAACCAGGAGGCTTTAATTACCCCAATTAAGCTGACACCACTAATCACAGCATGCCCGGCAGAGGGAGAACCCATCGGACTCTCACCTGAACTGCCTGCACTGCCTCTGATGGATCATTTAGTGCACACAGCTTTGGGAAAGGTAAGTCTCCCCGACACTTTTCGGTTTTTTATGGCAAAGGGAAGGCAAACTGGCAAGTAAAGCACGATGCATTAACACAGGCTCACCTGGGCTGGTTTGTGAGTAAAAAAAATAAGGGTCCTGGCTAGTTAACTCATTGGCTGCCAAAGACGTCTATAGACGTCTTTTATGTTTTTCAACGCGAGTGGCTTGGGGGACGATCTGCTAAAGCTTGTCCATAAATATCAGGCTTCTAGACAGAGTATGTACTAACAAATTGACCCTCTAGGTAGCAGTGCCACTTTTGATGGGAGATGAGCATAGACTGTAGGCAAATAAGAAAAACGTAATGGTTCACTATGCGAAAAATGGCGCCGGTGAGACGCAAGTCGAGGAAGAACGGAATAAGGTAGAAACAATTTTTTTTTCCTGATGAAACAAGAGAGTCGACTCTTTCTTTTGGTGTGTTTGATGTTTACATAGTCATAGCACAAACTATTCTGTGGCTCTTGAAAAATCAGTCAAAATGCTCAAAAAACTCTGGCAGTATGGGTCTCTCTGTTCTGAAAATGGCTGGCAGTCAATGAGTTAACAGCTGAAAAAGCAAACACGAATGACTGTTTAACGCCTGATTGGGACTCAGGTACATATCAGCTCCATGAGGTGTTCCATGAAGAGCTGGTAAGACGTGCAATTGCTAATAATTCCGATAAAGAGCTGTCAACCTTAAGCACAAACATACCAAATAAGATAGCAAATTACCTCTACAGCCAATAATGTGTTGTGTTCCCCATTTACCTTGGCACTCTGAAGGAGTTTCTTGTTATCCCTGTTTAGTTCAAAGGTCTCTTGGAAGTCCAGGTTGGTGGAGGCCAGCGAGATGGTGAGGTTCACCTGCCCCACATAAGACAGGATGGCATACTCTGACAGGGCGTGCAGAGCCACGCACGTGTCCTAAAACAAGATTTAAACCAGATAAGTGGAGTTTTGGGATCAATAAAACATCATATGTTCAGAAATCATGGCTCATCCGTCAAGATGTCTTAAACCGAGCTACCAAAGGAGATGAAAGGTACTCTAAGAAACCTGATCAGATGAAAAAAAGACCTACCTGAGTGGAGGAGAAGCCACCCAAGGCATTTCTGTGTTGAGAGAGCCATTTGACCACAGGCAATGCGGACGCCACATCCCCCAAAAGGGTGTAGGTCAAAAGACCATAAGCTGTCATCTCCACCTCCGCTGACACCACTGTGATCCAATAAAAACGAACTTTAAAGAGTATTCTCTTACATCTTTTCAGTTTTTAGCGTTAAACATACGTATTAAACATATAAAAGATACAAAGAAGCTATTTGTCTGCGTGCATTAATCAAAACTAGGGAATAGTCCTGCTGGCTCCGATATTTTGTTGTAAATAAGATACCTGACTGTGAGAGGCCATCGCTGAAGCCCATGAAAGTGTCCTCATTGGTTACTGTGCTGCCGGTCAGACTCCAGTGAGTGAGTCCATCTGCGTGGTCAAATAAAGACATCAGACAAATGAGGAGGGCAGGGGGGGGGCTGCTGTGTATTATGTATCATCTCCTGACCAACTCTTTCCATACCTATACCAGCAAGATCAGCATTACCATTCCGTTTAGAAATTTAAGTGATTGGGAACAAATTGAAAGAGCATTTTTGTATTTAGCCATCATATCCGACTCAATCTGCAAAAAGTACTTAAAATAAAGTGCTAATCAGACGGATTAGAGGGAAATGGCCAGAGGAAAACAGGAGATAAGTGAGATGTGAGATAAGAGAAAGAGTGGGCTAAAGGGGATTGAACTTCTGTTAAGAACACTAGCAGCTTCTTTGGAAATAATTTCTGTGCCGTAGGTCGTGCTGCCTCTGAATGTCGGCTGTAACTTTACATCTGACCAATGAAAGAGCATCTCTGTGTCGTTTGTTTAGCTGCTTTGCACGTCTTGGCACCCATTCAGCTCTCAAACTACACAGTTTGTTTTGTGGATGACCGGATACAGTCAAGACTCCACTCTCTGGAGTAGTTCAAATCAGTCTTAAAAACGTTTTCTTAAAAAAAAAAAAAAGTTCAAGCATAAAAATATGCAGAGGTTCGACGTACAAGGAAAGAAAACACTGAAATCTGATCCACAAAATTCAAAGATTGTAGTGTTATGTGTGGATATTGCTCATGTTGAAACTTATTTTTCTAAGCTGATTCTGCTATGCAGTCATGTTGTATAAAAGCATGGATGCAGTCTTGATCTTCCCTCTGTTTGGTTTGTATGAACTACGAAAAAGGGGACAGTGACTGCTAAACAAGGAAGACAAGATGGAACGGTAGTATGTACATAGTTTCTTAATTCTAAAAGAACAGATAATTTTTTTATCCATCCATCCATTTTTGTACACCCTGGATGGTCCACCAGTCCATCACAGGGCCTCTTTGTTTTATATTAATAGTAAATAATAAGGCTATTGAATGATAACATCATTGTAAAACTAATACAGAAAAAAATAAACTTCATAAAACTGTCAATTTAGTTGAGTTTTTCCATTGCTTTTCATCATTGGCCAGCACAGAATCAGCAATCAAACCAAAATTCAGATACACTTGCTTTAGTTATTTATCAATCACCTATTTTCTTGCTCATATAGGTTTTGTGCTTCACGCCAAATTAAAATATACTGTAGTGAACTGAATGGAGAAAGAGGCCATTACGAGAAGTGCTTTCTGTTAAAAAAAACATCTTTTAAAGTAAGCAGCCAGTTCTCAGTTAACCTCTAGTTAACCCTTTAAAGCCCGATTCAAGAAAAATAGGAAGAATATTGGATTTTTTTTTCTCTGAAGTCTTTCTTTGGGCCCTCAACAACATATAAAGAAAAGAAAACAGAAATAATTTTTATCAAATTAGCCTGCAATAAGTCAAAAATATATTTTGGTGTAGTCTTCTACTGGCTGTTATCAAGTATATCTGAATGTGTACAACAGGGGTTTGAGAAAAGCTTTAACCATTGAATGATGCAAAAAATCTCAGATCCAAAAGACTTCAGAAACCGTATCAAATACGACACATTTAGCATTATAGGGTTAATTCCTGTTCATGAACCTTGCAGATGGCGCTTGAAATTACAAGATAGTAGCAATTTTGTGTGTCTGCGCAGGTAAATCTCTACATTTCACTTTCTTTGCCCCCCTATTCACCGTAACTGCGATCCAGGTGACTAATCTTTCGCAGAATGAAACCGCGGTGATATGGACGGTACCTTGTGCGATGGCCATGTGGTTGAGTCGGCGCAGGGCCAGTGGGGCGTAGCGGCTGCGGAGCAGAGCCAGGGCGTAGGCCGACAGGGCCGTGGTGTAGGGATCGTCTGCAGAGTACGTGTTCATCTCTAGGAAGTCCTTGGCTTTGGCCACTGCCATCGTCTCCTCCTGTGGCAGAAGTTTTCATTTCCCATCATCAATTCACGACTTATGAGCTGCAGTATAACATTCTTTTAAAAATCAACTGTGAAAGGTTGAGTTTGGTCTCCCCAACGCAGACTTTTTTAGATATTTGCAACTGAGATCATTTCTAATGTCTCATAAAGACTGGGAAAAAATATTACATTCCAACCCTATAGAACAATTTCTTGTCAAACAAGTGGTCAATGAAGACAAAAAAATTATTGGTAAATTGAATGATATATTTCTGTCTCTAAGTACTTGTAACTCACTAAATATCAAACAAAGATGGGAAGCAGAGACCTCGATGAACATATCAGACGAGACTTGGGAAGAAATATGTACGGAGTCACACCTTGTCACAAATTCAAACACTTGGCGAGAATTCAAATGGAAAGTTGTGACTAGATTCTTTAGAACACCAGCTATATCGGCTAAAATGGGACCGAGGCACTCAGGATTATGTTGGAGAAAATGTGGAACTGATAATGCTAATCACACACACATATTTTGGAAATGCCCCAAATTAAATCAGTTTTAGAAATACATTTTTGATGCCCTAAAAGTATCATCCCATCTAATATAGTCATTGCCTTATTGGGAGTAACACCAAAAATTATCACTACACAAGATGGAAAATATATTTTGAATATATTGACAGCGGCTCTAAAATGCATAACTATGGCTCAAACCTGAGCCTCCTTGCTACAAAATATGGATTCAGAAGGTCTGGGGTATATACCAAATGGAATATATAACATACTCCCTGAGACTACAAACACCCATATTCAATAAACGTTGGAGACCTGTTGTTCCACTATTTATGCAATTAGGTTGTTTTTTTTGTTTTGTTTTTTCTCACACTTTTGAAATCACCCTGTGTTTGTGTTTTGTTTTTTTATGTAAAAAAATGTAAAAATACACATGTACATTCGTATCACATTGTATTATTTCTGACAAAATAATAAGAATTTTGTTTAAAAAAAAAAAATCAACTGTGGAATCTCTTGATCTGACCGTCTTGGTACATTTGAGTTCAGTTTGTTTCCCACTTTCCTTTAACATCAATAAAACCATCTAACTGTCGCCCATTTATTGACATGAGGTGACTTTAGTATCAGTTTTACACACACAGTTGCTCTCTAGAGGCTGCCCCATCTAATTGCGCCACAGTCCTTTTCTCGGAAAATGTAGTTACCAAATAAACAGCCATTGAAAAGCTGAGAGTTGACTTTCATCTCATGCATATGTGACCTCTCCCTCTCATCTCTGAGATGAGAGGGCTGCAGAGCCACTCGCTGTAATTGCAGCCGTCATCTTTTAATTAAGTGAAATTGGACGGTGGATTGAGGCCCTGCTTTGAAGGGATGGCTACCTTTTTTCAGTTTTTATCAGTTGTTAAAGGCTAGATTCTTGGAAGAATCTCTAAAAGAACAGACAGTTAACCAAAGAGCAGAGATAGATGGATAAAGAATAAAATGAAGAATAAAGTACTTGGACAACAGAAGATTAAAGACTAAAACAATCAGAGGATTAGATTTTTTTCTGGTGTTTGGCTTTCATGATATGCATAATAGAAGTAGAAGATTGTTACTGTTTGAACTTTCTTCTTCTTTTTTTTTTTCCAGCGTGAGCACAATCATTCAGTATGGCGAGTATAAAGGAAGAATGTGAGGGAAGAAAAACAAACAGGAGAAACGCAAATGAAAGAAAGGTATTTTTCGAACGGGGCTAAACTGTCTCTGCATGTCAGGCTAAATCTTTTGAGATGGTTCCAACGTGATCGCACGTTGCATTAAGAGCGCTGGGGCATAACAAATCTGAGTGGGCTGACTGCCAACACATCCACCTTCACAGCTACCCAGAACGCAGCGATAAGTCCTCATGTCATCCGGGCGTGTCTGATGGATTACACTGGTTTAAATCCAGCAGGTAGCACACCAGGGATGGTTTCTCATGATTGATATTTAAATAAATAACCATTCAACGCGCTGCAGCTGGTATAAATTAGATATGTCAGGGCTGTGAACATTTGTTTTCAGCTGCCAGGTGAAACACTGTTTTGTTCCTTTGAAAAACTCCTTTAAACAGACTCTGCTGGGTTTATTTAACCGGAGTTCTTACCTCTGCGGTGATTCCCGTCTCCAGGAGAGCCGTCACCACATACGCTGTGAGGGAAATCTTCCCGTGGATGCCTCCCTGTGAGCAGAATCACACGTTAATTTCTGTTTTTTGGCACATCCCCAAAAAAAAACTCCCTCATATATTTGTATTTTACGCCTCTTCTCGGGATGCACATGGCTTCACTTTATGATAAAACTCAACCAAGATCATCAACTGACTATTGACTTCTATCTACCATCATTATCCCACCATAACCATGTCGGTAAAAGAATATCTACTCTGTAATACGTGGATTTAAGAGTACGATGCTGTCAAATCTTATTGGCTTGAGCCAACTTCAACTCTAGTATTTAAAACAGTAGCAGGACTGTCTGCAGCACATGCACATGACGGCTATAAAACATCTTCCCAGTTGTTTTTTTTACCCTGTAATCCATCTCAAACATCCTAATTATTGTGCTGTCTGTATAACAGCCTCCTTGGTAGTCAATGAATTGGGACGAAGTGTTCCCACTTAACCAATTCTTATATTTGTGGCCACTTGATTCCTCTCATTGCATCTTATCTAATCAAAGATGTGAGCTGATTCTTCAAATAAAGATGATTTAAATAGGTTTTAAAGCCATTAAAGCCAAGAGGAATACAAGTGTTGATTTACTGATGAAGTTAAATATTAGCAAATTAACTCTGAAGATGAAATATCCCCATTGCTCTCGGTAAGGAGAATTTGAATGAGTGAAAGTGTTCCTACTTGAAAGACGGAGAAAAGAAAACTACCCTCCCGCTTTACCTGCAGGTCTTTGTTGAGGATGCGTCCCATGGCGGGGAAAGAGCCGTCCTCCCGCTGGTGTCTGATGAGCCACGACTTTGCTGCGCGCAACTCCTCTTGATCGATAAAGATGAAGCCCCGGGACTGAGCAAAGGACTTCAACACGAACGCCGTCAACCTAAAGGGGTGGGTGGACAAAGAAAAAAGAGTGAGGAAACTACCTCAACCTCCTGAGGCCCAGCATCCTCATATGAGGACATTACAGTTTTGCCTCTCTTTAACATGATAATTCATTTTTCTTTTACATTTTCATCACTTAGCCATATAGTAGATGCTATCAGACACAAATCTTTTTAATCTACCTTTTTAATCTCATACCTTTTCAATCAATCATGTCCTTATTATGTAATTAAAATGATGTAATCAAGACATCTGGACCTTCAGAACCCAATTTCTAAGTAAAGATTTGGATACATAAATACACATTTTAAATAAAAATATATAAACTAATGAAGAAAAACTACCAGTACCATGACAAAGTCTATTTATTAAACTTATTAAGTCCTACTAATCCCATATATCTCGGGCAAAGTGTAAACACACACCAAAAAACCTCAGGAGGTAAAAGCCTGTGCTATCAAATCCCTGGAAATGGTTTTTCGCATTCAATTTGACTTTTGAAGACATTCACCATTTGCGTAGACAACCTTAAATTAGTTTTATTTTCATATAGTTGCATGTTTTCAGCCTGTCACAGATAGGGAGGAACTTGGAAAGCACATAGATGAAGGGATGTTTTTTTTATGTGTGTAAAAGGTCTGTTATGTATAGATGGATTTCAGGAAAGGGGGAAAAAAATGAAAGGAATGATGATGGGAGGAGATGGGTGCGGCAAAGTTTGATCAATGTTACAGGACGGGGCAGCTGCGCTCCGGAGAATGCGAAATTGAACCCGAGCCAGTAGGTTTATGTTCCGATTGTGAGCTAAAGATTCTCCGGCTTCGTTCTGCGACTTATGCGAACGCAGGGGCCAGGGATAGAGCCCTGCGAATGTGTTTGGCCTGGGAGTGGAACTTAAAGTTTATGGGCCGTGTTTTTAATGGACCATGGTGGAGAAGAACCAGGGGAGCAATGGAGGAAAGCCAAGCTCAGCCCTGGGGACAACGCTAAACTAATAAACATACACTTATCCATAAACAGACCTCCCGGTAGTGGTCAAAAGTTGCAATCTTATAACTGCCCAGTGACAGCAAGACATTCCATTACAGCACCCTTGACCACAAGTGACTTGTAACATGAGGTAAGCTGTTTACCGTGATAGGAAAGAGAAAAATTACATGGAAATGAGGGAATACACAAACAGGTCACACTTTTACTTCCTCAAAGCAGCTTGTTAGTGAGATCATAATCCAAGAATGGAGCACCAGGGGGAATGTGGAGGGAAAAGAATCGCACTCTCATAAACAGAAACAGTAAATCTTCCTGGATTTATTTCCCCTCAGAGACGAAACTGATGCAAAAGGGCCGTTAAGACTTTTTTAAAATAATATTAAGTAACATTGTGTGAGCGGTTTTAAATGTTGGGCTTCGGGGAAAGACGCTTGGAAAAATGTAAATGTGAGTAAGTGTGGGTAAGAAAGGAAGCACGATGAGAACTGACTTCCACCCCTTTGATCCAGGCGAGATTCCCCCTTTAATGATTCCTTCCCTCTTTCATGTATCCTCCTAAATTCCCACTCTAAGCAACTGTTATCCAGCTGCACACTTCAAACAAGGACTCTTAAAAAAGAAATACATTTTTACTCCATGATAAAGCCCAAGTTGAGACATTTTATGACTTAGAAAACGTCCTGTTTTCACTATTTAGTATGGTAGAAGTATGATAAACATACAGATCATCTTCATCATATGAGGAACAAAACAAAAAAATGCATTGAAGCAAACAAAGGAAAAAGTCAAAGTAAGATTTTTCTGGTGGGTTTGGCTCTGAAATGAACAGAGAAATCAGCCGGTGTAGCCACCGGTATCAGTTCCTTCCATCTCTGGTATTTAGCCCCCCAAACCCTGCTCCCACGGCTGGATCCGTCCATAGGCAGACGCACATGCCATGCCAGCCTGAACATGTAGAGCCAACCACTGACACCCTCACTGAGAGAGAAATTAAAACGGTCCGCGCCATTCCCCAGAAAATGATCGCACCTTTGTTAGAAGTTAACGGCTCAGAATTTCTTCATCTGTGGGAGACTATGGGGGCAGAATGCGGCCATTTAAAGACTTTCTAACTAGTCACTTTCACCCTCAGGGTGTAGAGGATTCAGAGGTGCTAGGGAGTAAAACATATCTAAAATCTAATCATTCCTATGTTAATATGTGAATATTAAGTGTAACCTCCTGTTGCCATTAGGATTTATTTGTATATTATGTATATTAGGGAAAGAATACAGTCAATTAAAGACCTTTACAATAAAAACAGTTGGGAGCTTTATTTTCAGTATCACTGAGAGACATAAGATAGATCCTGGCTAAAATAATGGATGCTTATAATAATTGGATGCTTATAACAAAATATGTATATTTATATATACATAGGACATATATATATAGGACAAAACAACTTGTCAATGCATTATATCTCTTACATATTGGATTAAATTCAAACCCACACATTAAAAATTACTCTTATTAAATTACTCTTTTAGATTAACATGATTATTTTTGACAAGAATTGGAGCATTAATGGCTAGATTGACAAACCCGAGGATATGTCTACTCCATACCAGGTCTGGAGATGAATTGAATGGTGAGTCTGACTCCCAGGCATGTTTAAAACCTCAAATTCAGAATCTCTGAGTGAACGCCGTATAAAACGTTTCCTGCGAATGCTCAACTCTGCACTTTTTAAGATCCCAGACACATCTTAGATATCCAGTGTGTGTTTTTATCAGCTGAGACTTTCATTTTTGTGTTTTCTGCTCAAATTCCCAACATATTGTCTGATAAATGCTGTCCAAAGACACCTTCACATGCAAAGTCATCAAACCAGGAACCCAACCAGCAACTTTTTGACAGAGGGATGACTTTTATATGCTAACAAACTGGATGGAGAGTCATAACTCTGTACCATCAACATCTCAGATCAGGCCACATGATTTTTTATTATTTACAGGTTTCCATAGAAAAATAGTCAACATTTGTGTTAATACTCTATGGAATGGAACACATATTCCACAAACCACTGCTGCCAGTCTGTGTCGTTTATTCGGGATTATTACAAGCTGTCAATTTCCACTCCGACACATTTTTTTCGCATGCTGAAAACCATAAACGCAGAATTATGGCTGCTTTTAAGCAGGCAGTAAAAAGCCCCCTTGTACTTCTGAACTCTGGAACCGAAAAACAAAGCCAGGTTTGTTTTGGATGCATACGGGGCTTGTTGATTGATTCCTAAACCCCCTTCTTGTTTCCCCTTAGTGCCAAAGAAAACTCCAAAGTGCGGCTTGTCACGGTCGCATATCCTCTCTCGTAGTCGTTAGGTGAAAAGTTCAAGATTCTTGCGGCCGTTTAATATTACCGGCTCCGTCCGGGTTGTGAGCCAGTGAGTTTGGAAAGCAGGTATCATTTCTATTTCCCGAGAAATGTAAACAAAAAAAAAGGTAAGGAGTCATTTGGAGCGGTGGCTCCAGACGACCAATAACCATGTCTCCAAAAGTGGCATTTAAAGCTCGTTTGTGAGGTCAAAGCAATATGGGTCCGTTCAGTGACTCGGATGTGAACCCAGAAATAACGGCAAATAAGTTTCCCTGCCTCGGGGATCCAATTACGCAGTTTGTTTATGATTCTCTGTCATTTATATAACCTGCTGTTTCACAGTGTTAGCCCTATTAGATATTATTATACCCACCTCAACTCATAAATTACCCAGAGGAATGCACGTTGCTCCTGTGCCTCCAAATACAAGCACAGAAGCCCCACTGGGAGAGTTCATTTGAGATGTGAAAACACTGAGATAATTCACTCCACCTGCCTGCCCTGATAATATAGAACCAATTCTATTCCTAGGCACCAACAGGAGGAGATTCATTTAGATCACGCTGGCCCCGGGTTTTGTTTAAAATCACTCTGTTCCGGCCCTTAACCTATGACCCAGTTAAAGCTAAAGAATGTTACTACTGCTAAGCATATCTGGGATGGTATGAGTTGTGTAAACTTTAACAATAAAAACCTGCAATGACTCACCACATACTGCCAGAGGAATCCCTTTCACCAAAGGCACTATAGGACCCATCCTGCCGTTTGTAGGTTAGTTGTCTCTGGTAGCCTGGAAGGAAAAGATGCACACACTGTTAAGATAAAAAAAAAAAAACTCTGCCCCACTTAAAAGAAAAAGCTACAAAGATTTATCATACACTGCCACAGGAAAAATCTATTTTTTTAAATGTTTCTGTATAAACACCAAGGTTTTATCGAGGTTTTAATGTGGTACAAATGCTGTCACAAGCATCAAATTAACTTAATAGCTTTATTTATACCCTAAAAATAGACATGATGAGTCTTTTGTTTGCGAAAAGATGATAAAACACAAACAAAGTTTCTCTAGAAAGTGGACTTCTTGCTCAAGGTTAATGCCGAACTAATGAATTCACTAATGAATTCACTAAAGTGATGCTAGCAGCGGTGATAGGAGGGATCTTAGTTAGGGCACAGGGAGAAAAGTGAAAAAGAAACAGGAAAAAATATTGGTTTTGGTCATTCTGTGAGTCCCCCTTAATGTTCCAAAGCAAAGTGTCAGACAGGCCAAGGCATTTCTGATAAGAAATGTCACGTTTCCATCCATATTCATAAACAATTTACAGTCAAAGGAAAGAACATTTTTATTCTGAAGAGAAAAAATAAAAAATCTGTTAAAAACATAAACCCAGTCCATAAGTCCATGTTAAAGTTACTTTGAAAAGAAATAGCAAGAACTAAATTTGAAAAAACTTGAAAAGTATGTATTTCAAGGCTCATCAATTCCAATTTTGTTTTTTTGGTTTGTTTTTTTTTGTTTTTTACCTTGAAGCAGGTAGTCCGTAGCTTCATTCTCCACCTCTGGGCTGAGTTGCCTGGTCTTCTGCAGGTACTTCAGGACAAAGACGTTTGGAGCAAAGTGGATCATGTTTTGCTCCCCACATCCAAAAGGCAGCCTCAGCAGTTTGTCCAGGTTGTTTAGAGTTGGTCCCATGACGTCCCCTTTGAAAAGCATTCAGATACACAGAAAAAATTAACGTTACTCCAACTTCTGAGATTTTGAGATGCATGCGTGATTGTGACTGTGGAAAAGGATCCCGATCAAAAACCGGTTTACCGATCATAAATGCGTTAGCCCTTTCTGATCCGGGCACCATGTTCTGTGGGACGCCTAGTGTGAAAGCCTCATTGTGGTTATCATCCGAATCTTCCTTCTTCCAGATCTTAAACTCCCCCACTGAGCCCCAGCCTGTTGAGAACCCAATGTGTTGCACCTGCATTGACGCACACACAAAAATAAGGATGAATAATGACGTAAAAAAAAATCATCAACATTTCAGAAACAAGTGATAAAGCATTGTGAACTTGTGAACGGATCCAATAAGTGTCAAACCTGTCCTGGAAACTGCCCAGACCACTGAAGGATGACCGATTCATTGGACGGTTTTAAACCATGGCCCACCTGGAGAGGAAATCACAGAAGCACAACATGTCCTCATGTTCTTGTTTTTTTGTTTACTATTTTAACACTTTTCATTAATGCCACATCATTATTATTTTTTTTAAACTTTCAACTCTTTATCCCTTTCAATTAATGGGGAACAGTGGTTTCCTTGCCTGTAACGCGCCACCTTTCCAACTGATCCAGAAGCTGCGGAACTCGTCCCAGGATAAGATGCCCGGAGTCGGGACGCTGACCAGCGGGTCGCCCATTTTGCCCGCGGATATCCACGACCGGGTGTTCTGCCGGCCGCCCAGAACTATCTCCATCATGTCGGCGCTGTCGTGGGGACTCGCCGACAGGGCGAAGTGGGCGTCGTTGTGGGTCTTCACAGCCACGACAAACTGGGTCATCTTGGTGGGTTTTTTGACGTACTGATACTCGTACTTGTTGGGGGTGGAAATGTGAATCCTCTCTGAAGATGGAAACAAAAAATAGGTAGGTAAATAGATAGGAGAGATTAGATAGATAGATAGATAGATAGATAGATAGATAGATAGATAGATAGATAGATAGATAGG
>CAJRST010000002.1:2116682-2151408 GCA_907169785.1 Menidia menidia
GATAGATAGATAGATAGATAGATAGATAGATAGATGGATAAATGGATAGATAGAAATAATTTGTAATTATTGATCATCTATGAGAGGAAACACTTAGAAATTGACAAGACTGCATTTGTTTGAACATGTTTTTTGGCCATGACCATACTACGAACAGGCAGAATGGACAATGAAAGAGTGAATGAATTTGTTTTGGGATACTACTTATTACACGTATTTTTATACTGACCATTGGGACAGAAGAAAACACTGTAGGTATATTCTCTGGGAAGGCCCTCTGGCTGCAAAGAAAAAAAAAGGAACAGTAATGAAACAGTCATACAATATCTTATGTTAAATACTCATAAAAACACAAACATCCCCTTTCCACTAACAGTGACCACAGTCAGCCTTTTTACCTCCACCAGGACAGTCCTGCGGACGTAGTCCAGGGCAGCTGGGACTCTCTTTTCATCGATGTCATTTCCCGTTTTGGCTGTCAGAAATCCATCTGAACAGCAGCTCGGTGTGCTGTAGGCGATGGCACGCGCTGTCAGGGTTGCAGAGATGAGAATCAGTTTTCTCTCAGAAAATCAATCCTGGTACGGTGCTATATATTAAAATGTCAGTGTGACCCCCAGCACATCGCTTGTTGCTAAAAGAACCTTAACCCTATAATGCCAAATGTATCATATTTGATACGTAAGGTTTCTGAAATGTTTTGCGTCTGACACCTTTTGCATAATTTAATGGTAAAAACTTTGCTCAAAATCCTATTGTACACAATCAGATACACCTTATAACAGGGGGCAGAAGACTACACAAAAAAAGTAATCTTGACTCATCGCATAGTAATAAATTATTCATATTAAAAATGTTTTTGTTTTTTCTTTTTACATATTTTGTTAAAAGGCCAAATAAGGAATTCAAACCAAAAAAAAAGTAATTTTCTGTTTTGTTTGCTAAAGAGGTGATAGTCTCCTAAATGGTTTAACTGAATAGATTGTACAGATATCATTACAAAGTACTGTAGTAATACAGTTCCAGCAGATTATGACAAAAAAGCTGTCAACACCTCGTAGAAGATCATACTTTTTTGACAATAGATTTAGTTTTAGATGCAATCCAAATCCCCCCCAAAATTGGGATGCGGTGTAAAATGTCAATCTTAAAGCAGGATGCAAACATGAGCAGAGAGTGAGTAGCATCACAGCTCAAAAAAAGGTTTGGACGACCTGTGTGTACCCATGTTTAGCATCCATTTAAGCCCAGTCCGTAAACATCCTGAAACCAACCCTCCTGCTCACCCCTTAAAATAAGAACATTATCTGATAAAGGATTATAGCAAGTAATATTCTGCATTTCAAGATGCTATGATTTTTTCAATTGGTGAATAGCTGGGACTGGAGGCCAGCATGTCCAGCATCTGGACAGTTCTGCTAAAATTATGCTGTTGTAATAAATGCAGTTTGTGGTATCGCATTATATTACTCAAACATGCAATGAAAAATGTTTTGTCAGGATGGGGGCCGACATTACTCTAAAATATTCTATGTTTTCTATAAATATAAATTATATTACAGTAATGTTTCCAGAAAATCTTTCTATTTTCACATCTTTCCAGATGTGAAAATGACACTTTTAGACTAATGTAGTCGTATACCATTGGATAACAAGGCTTTTCACATTTAATTATTTTATTTTGATTCATCAGGATGGATCCTATAGTGCTCTTCTTCTAATGCATTATCATTTCAGTAGTCTGATGCCAATTAACCCAAACCTTTTTTATTCTTTTTTTTTTTTACATCTTCCATCCACTGTTTCTTTTCAGAACTGGTTAATTTTCCAGAATTTTTGTTATTTACATAATTTACATTTTTTAATGAATTGTTGATTTCGTCTACAAATGAATAAATTCTGTTTTCTATTTACATCTTATAAAGCAAACAAACTTTTGGGGGAATTTGGGAATTGTATACATGTGACAACATGATTTTACTAACATAAGTTTTTTTTTTTTATGGCAAATGCTAACACAGGTTGTACACCTAATGTAATCTGTAGATGTTAACATACATTACACAGGCCAAACATGTCTGTGGAAGAACACCCAGTTCTCTTGAAGGGGAACACATTGGAAATGTGGCCCCGTGCCAGTGGTGTCTCTTTGTGTGTGTGTAGTGAAAAGGAAACACAAGGGGCCAGGGAACGACGAGTGGGGCCATGGGGGGCCCATTGACCGCCACTGACCTGCAAACTCATCAACATGCCACTGAATGTGAAAGTACAGCTCTGGTTAATCCCCCACTGATGGCCCGCTTTGTTTGCACATGCACTTGGGAGGGGAATGTTTGTAACCTTGGTGGGTGACCCGATCACAAAAAAAAAAAAAGCTCAGCTCCTTGATCAGCAGTGCTCCGCTAATGGGGCTTTTTCGCTGGTACCTACTCAGCCCTGCACAGCTCTGCACGCCTCGGTTTAGGTGGTTTTTCATCACAAATGAGTGCCAAACAGAAGGACTGGCTGACTGGCCCGTGACGTAATATACATGCGACACAAGCGCAAGACAACAATGAAGTAACTGCGGAAAACGGTATACCGACAAGTTTTGCCGTGCCACGTTTGAGTAGCTACTTGTGGCGCTTTTCCACAAGTAAAAGACTTTTCTTTTGTCAGGCATTTTCCTTCCGGGGAAACATTTCCTGATAAAAGGCTGCGTTTAGGGAGCTACACCACATAAAAATTCAATTACCATATTTTCCGGACTATAAGTCTTTTTACATATTTTGGCCAGGGGTGCGACCTATACTCTGGAGCGACTTATAAATAAAAAATATACTGTTAGATTCTCAATTAATTTACCGTAATAAAACAATTTTGTGTGACAGAGTCACTCTTATGGCTACAGGAAAATGACATGCGATGCATCATGGGTACTGTAGTATGGTGGCCGCCCTATTGGTCACGTTTGTCACGATAGCCAATCACAGAACAGAATATCGGACATGTATTCCTCAACTTTCATGTTAAGGTTATGTACCTGTATGTCCATGCGACTTACAGTCCAGTGCAACATATCTATGGTTAATTTTTCCTTTGTAATAGATATTGTGGCTGGTGCGACTATACTCCGGAAAATACGGTAATTCTACTTCCATCCGGCCCAATCTAATCTGTCGTTTTCACATAGGCATCCTTCTCTGTCAGAAATGCTGACATGCTTCCTTCCCTCTAAATATGTGGCCAGAACAACAAAATCCTAAAATAGCATAGATAAGGATTTTGCTATTTTGCAAAAGGTGACGAGCAGCCTTACATTGACTTTACATTACCCGATAACTCTAATGAAACTGTGTCAACATTAAAACAGAATATAAATTGATGCAGTTGATGGACATGTTTAATCCTTTCTAAAATAGAAAGTAGATTGCCTTTGAGTTTACCTGTGATGTTTACAGGTCCCAGTTCAGAGAAAGACAATACGATGGATGTAGGAGTAACCTCTCCGGAAGCAAGACATTTCTTCCTGGTAAGGTGGTGCTTTCCAGGATGGCCGATAAACTTGATGCCCTTTGGAATGGACACTTTAAGATGAACCTGTAAAAAAGGGAACAGAGGAAGACAAAAAAAGGCAATTGATCTCCTCTGACAGCCCACAATGACATCATATCTTGCTTGGAACGCCCTTCCTCATATAGTGTATTTCCTCAAAGCTCTGAAAGCAAGAGAGAATTTTGAAGTCGCATTGCGAATTTTCCATGCTGCCTGACTCATGCTTCTCGGGCTCCCCGAAGGATTAAGTTCCGCTCACCATCCAATTTTCACAATGCTCAGTAATGCAAAAGAACACTCGAACTGCTCTTTATCCGCACGCCACAAGTCATAAATAACCGAGCGTAAAATACAGAAATCACGTGTTACTGGGACGGGCATCAAAGGGAGGGCTACTCTGGTTTGCATGTCCACCAAACATAACATCGGGACGGTGCACGCACAGGCCATTAAACAGGCTCATTTGCAAATATTATGATGTCATCTGTATGGAGTGCAGGATGGACCCATTTGAGGCCAGGAATGAGCTTGGAGTGTTCTTCAAAGTGAGTTCTGAAACATACTTCTAAGCTAACATCACATTGTGACATTACAAACCTATATTTCCTTTGATATTTCCAACACATCTGCAACATGTACTATCTATGATTGGAATCATACATTTCAACTCTCATGCACACACACACATACAGAAAAATATATATACACATCTTTTATATTATTATTATTCTAAATGTACTTTAATTGAACTGATTAAGAAAACAAATTCTACCAATTTGGAATATTGACTTTGTTAGCTTACCTCATATTTTAAATCACAAAACAACCAACTAGACCTGACTAACCCCTTATCATTTGCTTAGTCAATCCAGGTGATCCAGGTGTCTTTTTGTCCCCTCAAATGGCAGCCAAACCGAATAAAAAAAGTCATCAGGAAATGTAAACCTCTGCCTTTATTTGGCTTTTGGAAAAGTGGTAGGTCTGCAATCTGTTATGGAACAGTTTAAGAAAAAACAACCCTTCTGATATAAGATTTTCTGCCCCCTTTTCTTGGGAAATGAAAATTGTCCCATTTTCAAATGAGTAGAGGTTATATAGTTTAAACAGGGATCATGATATTAGGAGTGGTCTGAACAAATCTGACGCAAAGCATAATCCTATTTGTTAAGGAAAAGTGACTCGTTTTCCTCCTTTGGTCCATAATCTTACCTCAGAACAGGTGGGCAGGTAGTTGTACACGGTGAGGACCACTTTGGTTTGCTCCCCTCGGATCAAGCTGTAGGGCAGCGTGAAGTCCACAAAGAAGGACTTGAAGGTGCGAAGCTCCGCCCTCTTCGCCAAACCCAGCCCCTTCTTCTCGGACAAGCTGACGGCTTCTGCTATCCAGGTGGTGATGGAGTGGGGCACCTCCAGTTGCAGCTCCGCCTCCCCCGTTTCAGAGCTGTCGGTGGCACATCGAGATGCGATTAGACGGCAATTTATGCAGGACAGTGACTTTGAAAGCTAACGGTTGCGTTCACATCTGCCAAAGTAACTACAGCAAACGTCTAAAAACTAATAAGAGTGATGGAAAGACAGGTGCTAACCCAATCTGTTCCTCTGAGGTCACTCTTGGCTGCCAATGCCAAGCTCTTGGCAACAAGCGAGGGGGCCATAATAAACTTCAAAATGTGCATTACACCCTTCCTTTTGTCAGAGTTTCCCAATATCCACTTTACAAGAGTTTGAGAGCTTTGGACTTGACAGGAAATCCGAGGTAATTTATTAATGTGGACCGAAAATTAATGGAGGGAGCGCTTGAGAAAGTATGAGTCCATTCTAGGAATAAATGAGACAGCTTTATACACGGAGGGAAAAACTGCTAAATGCTGCTAAATGATGGAACATCAACTCACAAACAGTGTATGTAACCTCAGACCTTTCCTCTCTTGAATATAAACAACCAGACTCTAATAATAGCATTCTCCACCATGTATTTTTTAACATTGGAATCATACATTTTCTCACAATTTAACTCTCATTTTGCCAAGCTAAATTATTCTCTTAGTGTCCCCTGTCTTGCTTTTGTGTTTTTCATATTAGAAAAATCTCCAGCCACGGCTGTGTACATGTACAAACACACACAAGCAGGAGTAGAGCTTACAGAAATGACTTAAATACCTGACATTGAGGCAGTGCCACACCCACGTTTCTGGGAAAAATGTGCGCCTCCGCTTCTCGGCTCTGAAACCAAAATACAGGCAGAAATCTGTAGAGCAGCGCAACGGGAACACGTGTTGTTTTAAAAAAAAAAAAAATCTAACTGACATACTTAAAGTCAGATTATGAGTTCATCACTACAATTAGACCCATTTATGGCGCTGAGGAATTCACATCGCAAACACAGATTAAATTAAACGAGGGCCAACTCTTTGAAGAGATCTATTTCAACTCAAGGATGTCGAAAACATTAAAGTAATGAAATTCGGTGCTGGATAATGGTTTTATCGTGGGCTGACCTCAAAATGTGATGTTTTCAGTTTTCAGTGAAACATATGCTTTCATTAATGCATACGATCCACAAAAAAAAACAATAGTAAAGTTTCTCCAACTATAGTAAGTTGCTTTCTTTCATCTACATGAAAGCGTTGCATTCAGGAACACAACTTTAAATCAAACTTCTCACTCACTTTCAAGGTATTAATTTGAATATAGTTAATAAAAAAACAAATTTCTAATAGTAAAATACATCATAAAAAGACAGTATACGTCATGGTTTTTAGTAAATAACTCAAGCAATGTGAATTCTATTTCTGCATTAATTTGTAACTAAGAATTAACTCTTTTCCAATAAGGACAATCCATAAAGAAACAGATTTTCTGTCATCACATATGTTTCTTGAATGGATTAAAACAGAAGAAGTATCCATTACGCACGTGAACTGGTTAGAAAAATCTTTTGAGAAGTTGAATTCTCCCTAAAACCGAAAAAAAAAAAAACTCACAATGGCACAGACCTGACAGCTGGTTGGGGGTACACGGCAGCCACTACGGTGGAGCTGTGCGGCTGAAAGGCGGGAACCGCCTCGTCCGTGTACATGCCTCCGCTCTGTCGGTGGTTTAAACTCACCATATCCGTCATCACCACCAACCCGGCTTCCTGTAATCGACGCGCGGAGAAGTCAGCACACACAAACTCATCCAAACGCCCCTACGGTGACGTGGGGCGTTCGGACGAGTTCGAGGACTCACTGTGAAAGCAAAACGTGCGTCCTTAGTGATATCCCAGTGCCATGGGAACACAGAGGACCGCCTGCGTCTCTTCGATGACAGTCCAGGCCACCAGAAGTGTCCGTCATCTTTAGGAATGCCAAAGACATCCGAAACATCAAATTCTGCCATCTCTTTAAACACCTGGACATTTAAAAGACATTAGTATGGACAAAGACACAACAACGCCAATTAATACAATTTAGAGTCACAATTATGAACGAAAATTATCAAAAATTAATTACTTGAAATCACCCATTTGCTATCAGTATTTAAAGCTTTAGAAAATGTCAGTTCAGCGAACAAAGACAAATAAACAACTAATATGGAAAAACCTTGTCGGGACTGAGCTGAAAGCCGGGCTTTAACAGGTAAAGACTCTTATCCACTGTGGACACGCAAACACAGGAGCCCCTTTCTGCCCGGACACGCAGGGTCACTGGGTCCCCTGGCATGGACTCATTCGTTGACAGAGAAATAGACACCTGCATAGAACAGGGAAACAGCCATTTTTAAAATATTTATTTGAAAAGATAGTTAATCGCTTTTTAAAGGCAAATCAATGTTTTTGCTTATCAATCTTTCAGGCTGTTCCTGATAGATGCAAAGAGGTAATTTGGCCATATGGAGGAACATAAACAGTTTTAATTGGAAAGATTTTATGCAAAATAAACATTACAGAAAGTGGGAAAGGTGCCGCTTTTAAAGGGTACGAGGGAAGGTAAGAGTCAGTCTTAACTTTCACACATCGGCACTATTTTTAACCAGCACAAAGTCACAAATTAGCCCCGTTAATTGGTTCCGCTGCCCTCCTTTCACCATTCTGTAACCTGTCATCTGCTCCTGTCATGACCCCACTTAACGGCCTGTGGCCTGCGAGGTTGCCGTCTCATCCTGCCCACACAACCCCCTCCTCGGATACGCACACACGCACACACACACACACACACACACACACAGACACACACACAAACATGCATGCACACAAAGTGTTGTTAGGGCATACCAGAGAGCTGTAAATACTTCAGGGAGTTAACTCGGCCTAACTCAGGCAGGAACTGGGGAGCGATCTCTGGCCAACACAACTGCTTGTTTACAGGCGTTACGCTGTGGTGTAATAACTGGTGTGCGCATACTTAGGCTCAGCTCCAAAATGTACACAGAGACTCAACTCTTTCTGCAGCTTTTAGGAAACACTTAAAAAAAAAAAACTGAAATAAAATGAATTAAGTAGCAGTATAAAAATATACAAGGCTTGAAACACTGGAACAGCCCTGGCATCTAAATGTGCTTGTTAGTAGATTTTTTTTCTGGAAAAAATGACATGAGAAGTGAGGTTCAAAACAACCGTTAGATTTACGGACCTGGTTTTCAAACTCGGGCTGAACAGAGATCTGGACACTGTCTGTGACTCCCTCGCCGTTTTCCCTCACGTAGTAGACCAGCAGGCGGCTGAGCGGCGCCATGCTGTGACTGACGGGGAAGCGGAGATAAGAGACGCAGTTGTCCATCTCGACCGGGGGGGAAGAGTCAGAGGCACCTGGCAGAGCGAAAGCAAAGGACAGGCGTTGACACAACACACTATTCCCGAATACTTTTCTGGTGCTCTGATTTTTACTGAAAGCTGTCTAAGAAAAAACATAAACAGAAAACAGAAAACCCTAAAAAACCTATAGATAGTACGGCAGTATCACAATAAAAGCACAGCTGTTTGATGCTAGCTTTCTGACTAGTGTGTAGCCAAAGACTGGATTAGAGTAGATTTAGACAAAAGCTTTTCTGTGCAACTGTTTTAAAACCAAAAAGGCCAATTTTGTGGCTATAATAACGAGAGATCTATCCATAATAACAAGAGATCTAACCACAAGCGTACCCAAAGCGGCGGCGGGGTGATGGGTAGTGTGAATGTTCTTATCAAAAGTGATCGTGGCCCTTTTTTCTCGGTGTGACATCGTGGAGTTGGCCGGTTGTTTGCCCGATAAGACAATGTTCCCGCTCGAAGCCACCTCGTAGTGCAGGGTGAAGTTACAGGGGCAAGTGGATTTGAGGGCCACTTCAGCCTCTTGGCCAATCTATACAACACAAAGAATTACTGATATAAGCTCAAACACAGACAAAACCATCGGTAGTTTAAAATTGCAATGCGTTTTAAACAATCCAGTGTGCAACAGATAATGTAGCAGAATTCAAATTTATGCCCCCAAAAAAAGCTAAAAAACATGACGAACCTTAAGAGCAGCACTCGGACTCTGGATCTGGATGTGACACCTACTTGGAGAGTACCAGCTGCTAATGGACAAGTAGCTTGGCAAGTACTGGTCCCCCACTGATCTACCGTCAATAGATATCACTTTGGCCTATTTCGGGAGCAAAAAACACAATGTACTCTGAAATTACGCTGTATTGCATTTAAATTTGTTTTCACACACAACAAACCGAGACCACTATCACTCCCTCACTGACCTCAAGCCAGACATATTGTGCTGCTGTAGGGATGGAGGGTATCTCAAAGGTAGCTTGGCCATCCTTGGAGGTCAGCTCGCTGGTGTAGACGTTGTCCTTTGGGGTCAGCTCTGCCTTAACACGTATCTTTACTCTATTAGCTGGGTTTCCATCGGGATATGTAACCTCAATCTTGAGGTCAGCAGGACCAAAAGGTGTGAGTGAACAAACAATGGGGGTCAATCAGTGATGCTAATTGCAAGTCACAGCCAAATTGATCTTTCACAGTTAATTTCTAAATATCAAGACCACTCTCTTAACTTGAAAACTGTTTTAACAGCGTCAAAGTGTAATATTTGTAGCCTCACCTTCCCTTTGTACGGCAGGCCAGGCTTGAACTGTTTACGCGTGTCTTTTGAGTACTTGATGTCGATGAGCTGCTTATGAACGGGCGTGGAATCGTCGAACGTGGTCTGCCTGTTTCCCTCAACGCTGCTGACCGATGCCCAAATGCTGACCGTTCCCCTGAAGTGATCAGCCACATCCAGCGGCATCATCTCCCTGACGCAAATGCTGAAATTTGCGGAACCTTTAATCTGAAAAACAATGAGACAAAATCAGGCACAATTTGGGGTTTTAATTGTCCCAGAATGGCTTAGATGACTAAGATTTGAAGCATTTTGCATCATAATCAAAGAACAATCTTCTTTGTGTGTCAGCTTATAAGCATCTAATAATATATATTCAGAGTCATGATAACAATTTTAAAAAAAGAACCTGACCTCCATAGTTTTGATTACAGGATGGCCCATCTCATGGTGGTAATATCCAACACCATTCACAGACATATTGACTGTCAGCTTCCCCAAAACTGGTTTGCCAAATGTATACCTGTAAGTTGTTGACAAAGTATAGTTCAACCATGAAATCAGATTGATATTACAGAAAATATTTCCATCAAACATAACAAGAACAATGTTGTAATAACAATGTTGTAATATAAAATGTTGTAATAACAATGAAAAACGTATGTAGAAAAGACCTGGCTGTGACTGTTGCTTGCTCGCATGAGTTGAGATCACGGATGTAGCGTGGCGGATCGATCACCAACTCGAACTTGGGCATTACTGTGTGGAAAAGTGACAGGGCAACCCCTTTTAACAAGTGGAACGCACCAGTTCGACTCACTGTTCGTGGTCCCTTCGTTTTATAGCAGAAACAGGAAAATCTCTCTTTCTTTTTCCTGTTCAGTCATAAACCCCATATAACCATCTTTGAATGTGGGAAAAAAAGCAGCTAAACTTGGAGAAATTAGGCAAACACTTAACTTTGATTCGCTTGTCAGCTCGACTTATAGTCATTTTAGCAATTCCAAGACGTAACAAAGTGGACCACAAACACTGATAACTGAACCACGAGGCATTTCAGAGATTCGACATGTTAAAAAGACGAATTCTAAACAAAGAAGCATCACTGAACGGTTGTGCCTAGAGCTAAAACTCCATCTCTCTCTCCAAGCAGGTGCTCACCATATTTCTGCACTTCAAACGACTTGTTGTAGGAGTGGCCGTGCGCCTCCACAAAGAAAAACCACTCCCCAAATACAGGCTGGTCCGACAGAGGGAAACTCACATTCACAATACCTAAAAGACAAAAGCACATCCAGCATATCAAATCCATACTTATTACTCAATACTAGCTGTTATATGTTCGCACTCTTTATCTTAAAATGACAATTTCATTCATTTTTAGGCACCAAGGGAGATACGGTTCCATGTAGCTCATCTAAAGACGCACGTCATTAAATCCAGATGTTATGCACTGAATAAGAGAGATGTGGCTTACCACAGCAAACAGATTTAAGGTCCTTCCACTGCACCATCCTGGATCCTCGTGGGTCCTGTAAAGCCAGTGTAGGATGTTACAGTCTACTTTAGTTGTCGATTGTATTTCTCACTGTCGCACAGGGATTCTGTCAAATATCTGATCTATCCTGAGTTAAAGAATCCAGGCCTTATCTAAGAGTTTAAACATAACTTTAGCCAAATAAAAAGGATTTTGACTCCTATCAAAAGACCTTTTCAAGACCTCATGTAACCTGGGCTTCTCTGTTGTTGTTGGTGGTAGCTCTTAATCGTGGACAGGTTTTTCCCTTAGCAATTTATGAAACGCATATGTGCTATTTGTCTCACAAACATCAAACGCAGGAGATCAAGAAACAGACAGGATAAAGAAGCATAAAGGTCAGTGAGCATGAGAGGGGAATGAGAGTGTGTACGGGGCTGTGGGGCGACTAAAGAGAGGAGAAGCTTCCTTTCATGTTGTTTATCCCTGTGCTGTTCCAAAGAGCACCCTGTTATCTAGGTGAGCTGCCCTGACTCCTGCTCTGTAATCTCCAAACAGGCCGGGAATTAAAACTGCCACCGTCCCGTCCTGGACACGGCTCTGCCAACCCTGGGTGGTCCCCGCCACTTTCCACTCACCAGGATATATCCCTCAATCTGCGGAAGAAAAAAAAAAGAAAAATATAAAAACATGTTGAAATGAAGAAAGAATTGAACACAAAACTGTAAAGCCACCAGAGGAGTTTTGGTTTAACCCAAATTCTTCTCCTCACTCTGCATTTCCAACAATAATCTGTCTGTGGAAGTGACTACTGCCCTTTACCTGCAAAAATTTTTCGGAGCTGTAGACGTCACTGAACTATGAAAAGTACATTTAGAGCCTCGGCAAACATTCCAGGACAAATTACTCCAACTAAGCATCTGTAAAGGGGCGACTGTATACGTTTTTTTTATACTAAAGGCAGAACATAAATCTTTATTTTTAAAAAAAGTACATTTAGGTAAGATATTGCATGTAAACATACAAGTAAATAAATAAATGTAATCATAGAAGCACATCATTTCTATTTTGTGAAACCCAAGCAACAAATAAAAAAACAAATTTATTTATCTATCAATAATGTTTTTTTTTCTATGTAACAGGCATCCATGGTGGATTCTTAATAACTTTGAAATTACTTAAATTCAGAAATACCTTTTCATTCACTGGCCTCATGTCAGGAGTGACCATGTAAACATTGATGAGCACTGAAGACAAGAAAAGGAAACAACATTGTAATGACAGCAAAGCCAGCGCTTGTGTTTTTTTTTTCATTTAAACTACAACGCTAAACAACAGTCACATTAAGGAATTCAACAAATCTCGTCCGCGTCTGATCGAACAGATCACACTTCGGAGAACACACGGCTGTATTTCCGTCTTTATCAAGCAGTTAACTACCCGCTGCACAGTGACAGAACCTTTTTGTTTGGGTTTGTAGATGGGTTTGTCAGTCTGGATGAAGACAGCTGTGCCCTTGCTCTCTACGGTGACAGTGGTGTAGTTGTGGAAAATGTAACCTCCCTCTGTGAGGTGACGGTTCCCCCATACCTTTAGGTGGGCCTGACCCCTTAGCCCAGAGGGAACCTGGTGGCACACACACACAGGCATGAAAGAAAAGTCAACACATCAGGAATTAGGTAGAGATGGGGGAAAAAAAAGAATGAAACATTCATTTAACTCTGCTGGTTCCACTCTAAAATACAAAAAAATCAATTCTACAGTATGCTATGCATGACAATATTTACAAGAATTAGGGGGAAGATAACTGGGGTGTGTGTGTGTGGAGGGGGGGGGCATTAAAAATACATAGGCAAAGAATCAAGTTGTCGTGCATACTGCTGATCTATTCCAGCCTTCGGGGGCCGGAGGATCATACGTGCACATCAGCAGCTGTTGCAAATTATATTACGGCTGTTACCTTATACCCAATGAATGAGCGGAGACAGATGTTGCATTGCAAATAACGTTAGTGTTGATTTGCATGTTGCCAGAAGAATGTGCACACAACCAGGCGGGGGCTCTCCCTACCGTGCAGCTGTCATTTCTACTGGGAGAGCAAACGCAAACTACACGGCACGCACTCACCTTCAGCTTGATAGTGCCCTTTTCTATAACAGAAAACAGAGAGAATGGGCATAAGATACTTCTTTTACGCTCAGGCAACCCTACTCATTTCACACATAATTCTAGAAGCTGTGAGAACTACGAGAACTGGGTTCAATTTGTTGGCAGATGTTTAGCCATGGCTAGCAGGAGGCCCATTTCTATGCCATTTTAAGCTAAACTAAAGTAGTTTATTAAGGTTTCTGTCAAACAAATGATATAGTGGATACACCAAAAGGCAGTTAGGTGTTGTAATTTGATTTCGGCATGGTAACCATATCAGCAGGTGGGCACGGTTAAGACAAATGAGGTCAATAAGGGCTCATACTGTCTATGTTTAATCACTGTAAGTTGGGGATGTCCAAATCCGGTCCTCGAGGGCTGCTGCCCGTCAGATTTTAGACATTTCGCTGCATCTAGGCACCTGTTTCTGATTAAATGAGCACATTTAAAGGATCGGCGAGCGCCAAAAACTTCTCCTAATGGCACGATAATGTCAATCCAGCGTGCTGAAACAGGGAAACGTCTCAAATCGGAAAGGACAACAACCAGCAAAGACCGGAGTCGGACGTCCCTCCTATGAAGTGTGTAATACATACAGTGGGGGAAATAAGTATTTGACCCCTTGCTGATTTTGCAGGTTTGCCCACTCACAAAGAATGCTTATTTTTCATCATCAGATGGTTATCAATTTTTATAAATTCATATGATGTGATTTTCTGGAATTTTCTTTGGGATTCTGTCTTTCACCGTTAGAATGTACATATGATTAAAGTTATAGATCGTTGCATTCTTTGTAAGTGGGCAAACCTACAAAATCAGCAAGGGATTCAAATACTTATTTCCCCCACTGTATACTGTATAATGTCAGGATTCCTCAACTAAATTCCACAGGCTGGGTATCTTTGGGTTTAACCTGCCACCGAATGTTCAGGGAAAGGGTTTTTTTAGCTTGAAAACGCGTCCTCACCGAGCACTGAGCTTTGGCTGTGGGCGACCGTCTGCCCCTTCACCCACAGCTGCACCTGGACACGAGTCTCCTCTCGGGCCTCGAAGAGGGTCACGCTGACGCTCTCCTCCACGCCCGCCCGGAACACGGACGGTGCTGTTACCAGGTAGCCCCTGACAGAGGAGGAAGAAGAGGAGGAGAAACACAGGTGGAGGATGGAGAAGAAAAAAAAAAAGGGGGTCAGACCAGGAGAACAAGAGGTGGAAACGTTTCAAGAGATTAAGAACGTGAATGCGTACACACTTAACATTCCCCACTGTATTAAAAAGTAATGCTTTACTCTGGTTTTTCCCGCTTTCTCGCTGAACAACACGCAAGCCCCGGAATCTGTGAGATGAAATCGGGTCAATGTGCAAAGATTACCAGGGGTTTAAAATCTGATGCGGCCGGTCTGGCATCCATGGCAGAACTTTGCTTAAAAAGCCTAATAATGGGAGATCAATTTAAATCTACTGACAGTCTAGGAAGAAAATGCTCAGATGAGCGTTTATCAAACCAATAAACCATTTAAAGAGAAATTAAATCGCATTATATCTGGCGATTGAAGGCCTATGGCATTGCAAAAGAGCTTGGCCAAATTAGTACATTGTCTTAATGGACTTTTGGTTCTTGAACAGGTAAGCTATTGCTGTGGATTGTTTAACTGGTAAGGCCATAACTCGGGTTTCTGATACTGCGATGTGCTGCATTGTCTATTGGGAGTCTAAAAGTCCACCCAAAATATGTCCTACTGGCATCGGCTAATCAGTGTTGTTTATACCAGAGGAAGTCCAGCGCGCATCTTTGCTATTTTCAATATATCTGGGATTAGAAGGACCTAATAAATTTAATAACTAGACTTTGTCACGGTACAGTAAGTTTTTCTTCGCAGGCTCAGTGGGTTTATCTTTGTATTTAAAATGTGTATTTATGTATTTAATTAAATGTTTTCTCTGTAATTTGGTTCTGTGGTCAAAATGACTTGTTAACAACATTTTAATTACACAATAAGAACATCATTGGTTTAAAATGTATATACCATTTTACTTTAGATTTCAAAGAGTAGTGTCTAACAGCGCCTACTTTGAGGCCAAGAGGTCA
This sequence comes from Menidia menidia, assembly GCA_907169785.1. Lineage (NCBI taxonomy): Eukaryota > Metazoa > Chordata > Actinopteri > Atheriniformes > Atherinopsidae > Menidia > Menidia menidia. Next base: position 2,131,987 of record CAJRST010000002.1, read on the forward strand.
AAGTCCAAAGAAAAAAGAAGGATCCTGGTACAGAGAGGCAAAAATGCAGCGTCCTCATATCAGGACGCAGGTTCTCGGGAGGTTAATCGCTTTCTGACAAAGGATTTGAAGTGTTGGATTGTTTCTTAGAGAGATGTTTCAGCTGCCCAACTGTCCACGGTTATCGTCCGTTTCCCATTTGGAGGTGGAATGGAGGTTGAGAGTGAGGAGACGGTGCCTACACTAACCTTTGTTGCTTTTTCAGCACCTGTTAGAATGATCAAACTTGCTGAAAAATACTCAATCTTCTTATCTCAACATTATTTACAGAATATAAACTCTAAATATTACATTTACATTATGATATAAGAACAGATGACCTGTCCAGGGTATCAGCTACCTCTCATCCAATGACAGCTGGGATAAGCTCCAGCAGGTATTGCAAAAACAATGGATGAATTATGATATTAAGGTATCAAAACAAAGAACTGGATACATTTTTTAGTTGTATTTCTATGTGCGGTTCCACTACCATAGTACAGTTTAGAGTACGAGTGGTCAGATTCTCATACAGTCAGTTGTCTTATCCAAAGATGTCCCAAAAAATTCAATTCACCAAAAGACAGCAAAATAAAGCGTTTAAGAAAAGACTAAATGGATTACTGTTTTCTTTGTTTGTTTCTTTTAATCACACCCTGACAATTAGGTGGATAATAATCTTACAATTGATCCTGGCACCCTTTCCTGTTATCGTATTCCAAAAGTATTCCAAAATAATATTTTTTGTAAAAAATTTTTTTTTTTAAATAAATTTTACAATGTTTCTTTGCCTCTGCCAACATTTTCTGAGTGAGCTGCTCACATTAAATTCTTATTTTGTTTCTATTTTCTGAACACGATGTGTTTCATGGCCATTGGAAATGGTCCAAATCAATTTAAATGTGTGTATGTCTGTTTAGCAAACAGCTCAAACCATCAAAAATTACACATTTAAGTATCTGTTGAATCTTAGAAAAACTTTCCAACTTTTCTGAAAGTAGGGTTTTTTAGTATTTGCTGACTGTGAGGTAAAACTAATTCAAAATTGGTCGTTAGGGGCAGACAGGCTTAAAGCAAAGCATGTATGAATAACTTTTTATTGGGTCAATTTAGCTCTGATCCGCCAGCTTTTTCTTTTCTTTCCTCACTGTAGATCACGCAAATTTTGGGTGAGTAAAGCCTTGAGCATAACCCCAATTGCATGCATGACAGAAAGATCAGGTGGTTGGCATTATAGCACCACAGAATTACGGCCGGAGGCAACTGAAGCTCCTGGGATAGAAAGAGAGAAAGAGAGAGAGAGTCATGAGAAATCCCTAGAAAATAAGGTTTCGGGGGGAGGGGGGGCTGCTAATGCCAGGAAATTGACCGTACGCCTTTTGATCTGCGGTGAGTTTAACCAGCTCTGGGATGAGCCTGGATCAGGTAGTGGAGAACGGGTTTATTTTCAGTCACATGGCTCACTGGACTTAAGTTCTCTTTGTCTTGGCGCAAACGCTGGTCCCCGGAGAGTGGAGAGCCCTTTACAGCCCTAAGATGGATTTCCCTCTCCTTTGTAGATAAAGACTTCGACGGTCGGTCACATGGATTTACATCCCCCAAAAAACAAAAAAACAAAAAACAAAAACAAACAAAAAAAGATACTAGCCGACCAAGCCGGCAATTCGCAATAGGGTCTATAAATTAGTCATTTTGATCATATTTGCACATTAAGACCCCCTGTCCCTACCTGATTGTAATAACTGTACATAAATAAATAAATGGGCAAATAAAAACAACGCTCAAGGTCAGTTGAAGCCGCTAAAGCAGCTGACAGATCGTGTCGGAGTCCCCGCGTCCGGCGGGCGGCGGACCAGCCCCTGAACGCATCTCCGCGGCTCTCCTCACGGCAACGCACTCTTTCCGTGGGCCACCACAACAACAAAAAAACCCCAGCAGCAGCGCGGCGTCTGAAGGTGTAGGCCTACCTGCGAGACCCGTGCATGCCCCGGGTCAGCGTGGACACACCACCGAGTCCTTACGCCTTTTGCGCTCCGTGCGCATTGCGCGTAAAACGAGCCATTTCCCTAATTTCCCACCCGTGCTTTAAAACGAGATGTTAGATCCATAACCGGTGGCCGTGGGCCACTTCTTAAGGGAAACCACATGCAACTCGGGCCACTTACTTTCTTTGTTGCGCGCAACTTGTGCTAACGTTGCAGATGAATAAAGCCCACCAGAGGCTCCAAGCTGTCAGCGGCCGCCGCAGCATTTTTGCTCCCGGTCCCCGATCTGCTCTGAGGTTGGCTCAACAGCGTCTGATTTAAAAAAAAATAAAAATGAGAATGCAATTTCAACTTGTCTACAAGTCCTCTCCGTCTACCGATCCATCGGGGTGGAGAGATAGGTACGCGGGGCTTCGCTCGGAACCAAAAGTTGTCGTTATCATCATAAACCAGATCCACTTCCAAGTCTTGTTTTTTTTTTTCTTCCTCTCCTCCGTTTACAGCCCAGAGTACAAGACCAGTCCTCTCCCATGTGCCTTTACCCGCCCCGGTTCCGTTCTCTCATATTTCAGCATTACAACTTGTTTGGTGTCCTCCCACTTTCGGCGCTCGGAAAAAAAAAAATCTCCCCAGAAAGTGTAGCTCGCGCTTTGAAATCCGCCCCAAGAAAACACTCTCTCGCATCTCCCTTTGCGTGCTCGACCCCAGCTGACGTCGGCCGGTCTTGTTTTTTCCGCTCCAGCTTGACGATCGGCGTCGAGAGACGCCTCATTCGCGTTTACGCGCGTGCCCCCGCTCACATTTCCCAGCCTGGGGGAGCGTGACTGGAGGAGCGGACCGGGTGGGCACTCGGGGGGCGTCACGCTGTTCCTGTCGCGCTTTTTTGGAGAGATGACGCTGCCACGATTCGGTCACAGGACGTGAAAGCAGCTGATGCAGCAGCCGATCCGAGAATATCTCCATTTTTGTAAAAAAAAAAAACTTTACGCTCGTCGTGCGTTGGAGCCCTGAGCAGAAACATGGCGCCCTCTAGTGGCGAAAGGGGATCGATGCAAAAGGCCAAACACAAACAAAATCACGGCAGCTATGTTAAATACCAAATTTATTGAAATATTCCATCGTACTGGATTGATTAAAGCATCACAGATCATTATTCAGTGGTTTAAGAGAAATCTATTAACACAATGAATTCACATTAATGGTAAAAACGGACATCAATCAACTAAACAAAGGAAAGGGTACAACAAAAACACTTAAAATATTACAGTTTTTCAGAGCCTTGGGGTATAAAATGACCTGAAGTTGGAATTATGTTCGATAAACCATAAATGTCTGGTTAAAAACACTGAGTTCCGAAAATATATAACTGTCGGGCATCCCTGAAAGAAACAACAGAAGATCGGACCTTCAGAGTTGGATTGTCGTTACACATAATTTCCTCTTAATTCACATTATGTCACACGCTAAATTGCCAAATTGCCTCGAATGCGTTTGTTTATTGTAACACTGTGGAATCATTAAACCTGGACAACCTGTCCCCGTTGCTACCAATTTAATAAAAACATTTCACACCACTTTCGCGGTGCGACCGTGAATGACGCCGTCCACGGTGAGGTTTCTCTGTTTCTCCGACACAATGCCGTGATACGGGTTACAGTGGGCGTGGCCCTGCTCGGGCTCGGCGAAGGCCGCTTTGGAGAAGACCACCTGCTCGTCCCGACTGACCTGCACGCCGTGCGCCAGGCACAGCTGGGCGGCCAGGGCGGCGTCCAGGGACAGGAGGCGGGCCAGCGCGTCCAGCGGGAAGCGGCAGTTGCGGCTGCTGTAGGCGTGGCTGTAGGTCAGCAGCAGGTCCCGGCGGCAGGCGGGCAGGTGGCGGTGCAGCGCGCACAGCTGCAGGAAGTCCAGCCTCCGGGCCAGCCGGAGCAGGCGCACCGGGTTCCGCTCCTGAAAGGCTCGGTTGATGGCGAGCGCCAGCGAGATGGAGGGGCTGCCGCGGAGCCGCGCCGGGAGCTCCATCACGTGCTGCGCTGCCTGGGTGGAACCTGCACAACAAACACAAACTGTTAAGTCTCTCCCTTTTTAAAAGGAGGAAAAGTATAGCCTGCAGAACACGCAGTGTCAGGAACTATTCCATTCTTTCTGTGAAATTAGCTATGTTTAACATTGCCTGATTCCCAAGAGTTTCAATTTGAAATACTTTCTGAAAAAGCAAATGAGCCATTTCAGGAGTTACAATGCCGTCAACTCTCAGCTTTTTCCCATCTGTAGAGTTGTAATCAACCAAACAAATTCTTGGTCAACGAAAGCCCTGAAATTTTTACTTTAAAAAAAGTTAAATTCAGTTTAAAAAAAAAAAATAATTGAGCTTAATCAAGTGAAAACTGAAAAAAATAATAAAGCAAAGCTCAAAACAATGGCTTCCAACTGTGGGCACGGACTGTTTACGCATTGTACCCAAAAAATAAAAAAATAAAATCAATTATCCTTTTTAGATTATACACCATATTTTTGGTTGAGATGCGATACGCAAATGGTTGTTTGCAAATTCAGTGGTTTATTTTCCCCCGCCGTCTAATTTTTGTAAAATTCTGCCTTACGGCCGATATCTTTCACATGGGAGACTAACTCCAAGTAAATCAAACTTCAAAACAAAAGTGAATATTCTGCAAACCTTTGGAGCTGCAATCTACCTGTCTCTAGCGTGTTGGGCTAATCCAAAAGAGGGAGGAACACAAGGGGTGTTCTCTGAAGACTGCTTTATACTTGTGAAAGAGGGCTGAACGCCCCCATTAGCACTTGGTGCTTTTCTCCAGATGAAATTAACCGTAGACTGTGTGAAATTAACAGGCAAATTGGTTGACCGATCAGAATTTTGGTCCGATTGGTCGACTAGGACTTTACAGGCTTCCCCATCAGGGGTTGCTACATCTGTACTGGTATTAATCAGATTACTCTGGGTTTGGGACTGGCAAAAAGTAGGATACAGAACACCACGTTGCAGGTAACTAGTGGTCGATGTCTTGGCCGAAGACACCTTGACGTGTAGTCTGGAATCGAACCCCAGACTTGGTAGGCAACTGCGCTTACCTCTGAGCTTGTTAGAAGATTGCGTTTTCATTTAGTAATGAAATAAAATACTAAAAAATAGATCTATAATATACCCTAACACAAAAAATAAATCATACATCCATACATTTATATGAATTAATTAGTCTTAATGTCTAAACTTTTAATAATATATTCCAGACCCTTTGTACCGTTCAATTTTTTTTTTTAATTAAATGTTTTTAAACAATCACAATAAAAATATATGTAAAAAACTGTTTCCATGTTACTGTGATGAATAATTGTTTGCAGTAAAACATTAGGTTTTGTTAGTAATAAATGTTTTTGTTGGTCCCCACTACCCTTGATCTCAAAGTCCTGGCTGTCAATAAAGCTTAAAGAAAAGTTTTGTTGCTGTGTATTTAATAATTTAAAATTGTGTTATGTTAATGAATTTATTTCCTCAATATAAATGTCTGAAAATATCTAAATATGTGCATATGGGATATAAATTCACACTAAATAGTGAAACAATATTCTATATTTTAAAAGGGGAGGGGAAATAGTGTATTTAATGGTTTTTCCATTTTCATACGAGTTTCATACGATACCATGTTCACAAGAATCACCCGTTTGGCAGCAATGGTCCCTTTGAAATGGATCTGAAGATTGCTGGACACTATGGGGGCTGCTCTGTTTAAAGACTCACAACCCAGTTCTGACACTGAGTGACACATTTCCTTCTGAGATTAAAAAAAAAACTTGATATGATTTCAGCACCCATCTGATGGCAGCTAAACCCCACAGCATGAAATGACCGTGTTTTACTATGGGAATATGCTCCAGATGCACCAAATTCCCCCCAAAACTCTGCAGCAACAGCTCCAACCTCGAAAGACTAGTCTAAGGAAACTTTTTAATCCCGTCCTCCTCCCTTTTAAAATGCTCTTTCACCCTAACTATCTACTTTAAGTGGACATAATACTCAAAAAGGGACCACCACAGCAGACTGCTCCAGATTAGATTGCAGCTTTTCAGATATTGGAACTGTTTTTGTCCACATCCTCAACTTATATACAGAATATTCCTTATTTATTGTCTTTTTATACAGTAAATCCTAGATTTAAAATGTGTATGTTTAAATCATTGAATGGTGCATAGTTTGTTTTTTAAACTCTAATTCACCGTGCAGACTTAATTAAGTGGGATGTGTTAAAGATGTCTACCAACCCAGGTTGTAGAGCAAGCCAAGAGAGTAGAATTCTTCCTGATTAAGATAGGGTCCAGTTCCAGTGGAGTAGCAATCCAGCAGCCAGCTGAGGAACTCCTGTAGGTGCGTGTCATTGATGACTGGGTCGTAGAGCCGCAGGGGTTCCCCGCAAAGACGATAGGACGAGTAGATGAAGAAGCGTACCGCCTTCTCTAAGATGGCCACACAGTCGGGCCCAGACACCCTCTGGATGATCATGTCCTGCTTAACGCTGCGCAGTCGGTCAAACACAAAGCTGTACACCTGGAAGAGAAGAACAGACCTATAAGGATGCAAGCTGTGGATGTCTATGATGACAGTTCTATGGGGGTTCTAGAATGAAGCCCTTTTTGGTCATGTTACTCTTTTTTCTTTCCATTTAAAATTTAATTACATTTAATTTGACCACACTACTCACTGAAACCCATCTCATCATCTACTCATACTCAGTTCTGTTGGAATAAAATAAAATCACAACTGAGTTCTAAACAGTCTTTATAAGATAAATCCCACTCATCAAACACCAATTATCAACACTCCAATATGGTCCTACTTGTAAAAAATATATATATTGGGTTGCTCAAGTGATACTCACCTCTGTCCATGGGTGCTGTTTAGGGGAGGCTACAATGTTGTCAATAAGGTAACAAACAGTTTTCAGTAACACAGAAGGTGGTCGGAGTTCGGTGGGGTTTGTTGCGTCCTTTCCAGCTGCTGGTCTCGAATATTCCTTCACGGCACGCGAGGGGTCGCCCCTCGGTTTCTTAGATTTCTCCGTGCCCGGTACCATTTCGAAGCGGTGGAGGCAGTTTTTCCTCTCGCGGTCCTGCAGCTCCTGAGCTGGGCACATGGTCTGGCAGGTCCCTCTGAACTCCGAGTCCTTTTCCCGCTGTCCGGCTTTCTGCTCGTCCTCCTCCACCTCTCCCCTCTGGGTTCTGCTTTTGGATTGCTCATTGTTCCTCTGTCTCCACTGTCTTCCCGATGGCCCTGCACTCCTTTGGGAGTGAGATCTGTTTTGGGTAAAGTTGCATTAAGAGTTACATATAAGGTTTCATTAGAAAAAGATTAGCTGATTCATCCCTTCCAAAACTTAATGCAGCAACAGAACGGAAACAAACCTGCCTTCCAACTTAACTTTAGCTGAACTTAGCTGAACCATGGATGCTTAATTGGTGTGGGGGAAAAAGACCAATTTAACATGTTAGAACTGATTTTCCTTAAAGAATTCCCAACCAGCCAGACTGACTTGGGACATAATCATCATCATTACATGGAAGACTTGGGGCGCCATTCATGACAAAGTCAATGCCAATGAGTAACACAAGTCGACTACCTTCTGCACAACAGTATGCTCTTAAACATTCGTTTTAAAGGTTGCGGTTTTTCGAATGCAAAGCGTTTTAAATCCCCTCTTCCTAATTTCAACACTTTCCAACGAGCTAAAACATCTCAATTGAGCTGCTCACTTCCTCCAAGATAAAGGGTCAAATAAGCATCGAAAACAATATTACTTTTTTGTGTCAGAGGTTCCAATAAGATATGTCAAACATCATTTTTACAACCATCAAATTGAACGCAAAAATCGCTTGCCAGCTAGCTAACAGCATCGGGCTACAGGTTCATGCCACTGCCGCCGAACACGCGCGCTCATTTGATGCAATTAACTTTCATTAAGCAATACAAATCTGAGTTTGTGAAAAAATATACATTTTTAAGGGCTACCTTTGTAAAAAATAAATAAAAAAACGTTTACCCCAGTGTTGTACTCACATGCGACGGGGAGCTCGTCCGTGGTTCATTGGCTCTTCTGAAGAGGTATGTCGTCACTTTCAAGCAGCATCCAATAAAAAGACCGTATTTGTATTTGGCTAATACGTCATATCCGGAACTGACGGAAACACAGGTGAAGTGGACTCTTTAAAACAGTATTTAAGTGCATATATTTCTGATTCGATTCGAACAGAGAACAGAATTTCTACGTAAGTGCAATGCATTCACTGGAAATGAAATAAAAAAATAGAAAGCTTTCCTCGTAATCACGAGATCAGGAAAGGTGCCATACTGACCACTGCCTCACTCAGAACCACAAACTGCACACCCACAAAGAGGTTAATTCATATACACTACACAGAATTATTTAAGGATATTGTTATTTACATGGGTGCTTTTCCTATTTAATCTGAATTCTGGTTCACCATGATATTACTAATAATGAATGAGATGAAACACCAGTTTGATTGGTTTGATATTCATTACCCCAAAATTTAAGACTAGATCAAGGATAGCCCCCAAAAATAAGCTTTTGTTTTGCAATACTCCAGGAACAGTACACCAGCAGGCCATTACACATTCAGCATTTGCAAAGAAAAAAAAAAAAATATGAACAAATAAACAACTTATCTCTACAACAGTTACACTGCCACCAAGATGACAAAAGATTTAAATACACAATGTATTGAGGTAAATCTGGTCATTTTCAAATATGACAACCTTCACACTAAGTTACAAAATAAAACTAGCCTACTAACCTTTAAAATTCCCCCATTTATGTTTGAGTTAACATTTGTACCCTTTTACTGTACCTTAGGACTCATTTTCAACTAATACCACTAGTTTCTGAACTGGTCTCTCAAGGAAGGATAGTTGTTTAAAACATTGACCTTTCTTTCCCAATAGTCCACTCACTCTATAACTAGGCATTATTAAACCTCTGTCAGTCGTTGTTTTTAGTTTTAACTTAACTGGTTCTGTCTTTGGTTGCATTTTCCCACATGTCTCTTGATCAATGGAAGTGTTACTACTCTGGGTGTCTAGCAAAGCATAAACCAACATCTCTGGTCTGTTCGATGCTACACGTGAAAGCTTCACTGGAACAATCATCGAAGTGTGGTCACTGCTTCCCATTCTCACACTACATCAGACAGTAGCCGCATTTTCCTCTTGTGGCATTTCAGACTTATCTCCTCCTAAAGCATCTTCATGGAGAGGGGAGAGACAGTTACAACCTCAAAATACTAAAATATCTGGTTTCCCTAGGACTATGACTTAAAACGATGACTTTTTAGGTGTACTCAGCTGTACAACTTCAAAATAACACACTGATCCTCATCGAAACAGTTTGTGTTCTGTTATTTATTTCAGTTTAATAACCAGATTTATTAAATCAGCGAATACTAAACATTTATAGTTTTTCACAATATATCTACAAAAGAATCAGCTCATACATAAAGAGACGACAAATAGCACAAAACATTTAAAATGAAGGAGGGAACTTTTAAAGAGACGATGGGCCAATCCAAAGTGCATGTACTGTGTATCTCATGTGGTGAGTTATTTTTCACTCTTTGGGGCAAAGGTGCTCCCAACTTTTTGAACTGCCCAGTTTCTCTTCCTCGGCGGCTTGTTGGACAAAGACCGAGTGATGGCAAACCAATGATGACAGTTTCCGTAGTTCTGAAAATGTTCTGAAAATTTAGGACAGGAAAGAATTAACTTCAGTTCAAGGGAAACTTAAAAATAATCTGTTGGTGCACGTTTTCGTAAAATAATGCAAATGCTTTGTTCTTCATATGTTCATACCCTGTAAGTTGCTGACTGATATTCTTTGTTGTCGTTTTCATCTCCTGTAGGCTCTCTAGAGTTGTGCTGTTAGCCTCATGGTCTCCCTGTGTGCACTCCTGCAACAACTTCTCTGTTTCCTTCAGGCAAACTTCAACTTTATCTACACAAGGGTATGAAGTAGATGAGTACAAAAACATCCATCATCAGTTTCTGCAAATTATACACTACATATTACTTCATTTGTACAAGGGCAACGAGCACTGTTACACAGAAAATTCCAATATTATAACGCCAAATAAATAACATCATGTCCCCAATGAGGCAAAACATTACAAAATCTTGTTTTTTTTCTGCAACACTTGTAAAATAAGATATTGACATAAACCATCCAGAGTTAAACAAGATAAAAAACGGGAATTTCTTTCTTAAAGATTAAATTTGGTAGTTTAAGCTATGAAGGAAAATTTGATACACACATTTACATTTAATCACTTTGAAAATGCTTACATCATCGTTCTCTGTTACTTATTTTTAATGTGAAAAAATATATATTAGGAGTAATATAGTACCTAAAAATTCCTTTCCTTTCCCGTTTAGGTAAAAATTCTTCACGGGCAGCTCATGGCAAGTGGTGTCCACAGCGGCAGCAAAACACTTGTAGTCCACCGTAAACTGCTGGGAAACCGCCGCCAGCCGTTCCAGTGTCTCAGTCTGATGTGAAAGATATTATCAACAGGATGAGCGTGTCCGCATGTTGTCTTATGAACATCCACTGTTTTCATTTGAAATGTTTTACATTTTAAAACACAATTCCAAGAACATTAATGGGGGTTATTAATATGTTATTGCTGCATATTAAAGTCACAATTGCCCGTTTTTGTGTTCTGTTTGACGAATATGTCCAATGTGAACCCACCAAAAAACACTGACTGGAGCACTGACGAGTGTTTTTCCTGTTTTAAAATGATTAGAATCGTGTGATTCTTTTAGTGTATTATTACAGTTTAAAACAGCAGCGTTATCTAAAACTGCACAAAGATTAAAACAACCCATTGTGAGGAGGAGAGTGTTTTGACCTGTAAATCCAACAGATCATTCAGCATCTTCTTCTTCTCCGCAACAAGGTACCGTTGCTTCTTTTCCTTCAACTCATTACGCAGCATATCTTCTTCTTTCATCACTTGTAAGATCTTTGACTCTGCCAAGGTCTTAAATTTTGTGGTATTGCTTTCCATCTGCAATTAAACAATTTATGATATGGAACCATGTCATTAAAGATATGCAAAAGAGTTTTTAAAACTCCAACAGAACAGAATGAGTTTTAAGACATGAAGGCAGCCACATTTTCATAAAATTATTCTGTGCACTGATGCACAGGAAAGTTGAAAGCTTTTTCTAAAAAATTAAATGTAAACTGTTAGACCCTTTTACCTTTGCAGTGAGGAAGGCCAGGAGAAGTGTTTGCATCTCAACTTTCCTCTTCTCAATGTCAGGATTTCTCTCAGGCTTTGATCTATTTTCTTGCAAAGTTTTATCTTGAAAGGGTAAAAAGAAAAACATTTAATCCCAGTGAACCCATATACATATATATATATATATGTATATATGTGTGTGTATATGTACCTTTGATGACTGAAATGTCAAAATCGGGTCGAAAGCAGTGACCATCTGAGAAGGTGGACTGCAAAATACTTTTCCCAAAAACAGCTGGATCAATTTCACGCGACATCATTGCTGCAATGGAGAGAATATTGACATGTTTTCAGTAAAAACATTCATTTATTTTTTGCTAAATAGTGAAAATCATAGGCACTACATTGCACTACTGAAGGTCTTTCAATCTTACACTAATTCTCAAAATAAGGGCACTATTATCGAGACATAACCAAAATTACTACTATGAGAAGTACTCACACTCTGCGAGTGCTTGTGGGGCCATAGAGCGCCTTGGTGGAGTGCCAACCTTTGGTTTGACAGCAGGAGGTTTGGGAGAGGAAGGTCGTAAAGGCACTATAGTGGAGTCCTTTGACAGCGAGTTGCTCTGAAATGATTCAATTCAATAATACTTTATTTATCCCAGAGGGAAATTAAAAATATATATTATATAGCATTATTATATGTAATTATATTTGGTGATGTAATGAGATTTTAAAAAATGAAAGCCGTAAAGATCACCATATTACCCTAAACAAAACTGTGTTGGAGAAAAGTAAATAAGCAACAAAAGCAGTACCTTTGAAAGAGAAGTCTTTTCCGCAGCCTGTAGATATCGAGATTTGACAACAGTCCCAGTTGCTAAATAGTAATGAAAAACACTTTTAAAGTTTTTGTGAGATGAACCCATTAAGCTTTGTTTTCCTTAATGGGACATAACAGTGCATTCCCGATATGAGCTTAAGGAAATTTCAAGAAAGCCATTTCAAACATCTGTGTTCCACATCACTCAATGTTTAGAAGTTCCAATCAGCACAAAGTTCCTGTTATGGGTAATTCTATTAGTGTTTTATCTCCTTTATCCTCTGGTGTCATGTGTAAAGTGTCTGGTAATGGTGACTTTTGTAAAAGACTTTCATGAAATTGGTTTTAAAGTGCTTTGTAGATTTGTGGACAAAGCTTGACTGGATTGTAAAACTGTATACTGTGCAATGTATATATAACAAACTGCAAAAACATTCTGTGTGAAATGTCTCCTAAATGGACAATATCAAAACTAATTAGGTTAATTCAATGTGATAATAGGACAGAGACTCACAAGGTATCGTTCTGTGTTTAAGTTTAAGAGTGAAACTATCCAGCATAGGATCAGCATACATCCAAAAAACATCAAAATGTATCTCTGATGGAACTAGCGGGCATTTGAGGACAATAACCTGGAATATGTATTTGGTCACAACTAAACCAAAACAATGCATAAAGATTCAACACAAAAATAATTATATGTGATGAATTAGGTAACGACTTAAAGAATGCGTTGTTCATTTGTAATACTCACATTTAACTTTTTTTTCCCCAGCTCCACTGTTGTTGGCTTTATTGGCATCAGTACCTTTTGAACTGTCCCTAAAATGAAAACAAACGTCAACAGAAAAGCTAAGTATTCCGGTATCAAACTGATTATATCACCGTAACTTTAGCTACTCCAATAAAGTGAATTTAGCTATCATCCGTCCACTGGTGGAAAAGGGCAAATGCATTTATGTGCTACGTGTGAAGTTGAAAGAAGAGCGATAGTATTCAACATATGGTGTTTTTACTGAAACTAAGTCCGATTGTGCATTTTCTTCCAATTACGTCCCAGCAGGACAAAAATCTGCAAATAGTTGCATACTCATTCAAAATACAAACACGTTTCAAAAAGTACCTTTTTTCCTCGGTTGAGGTATTTTTCGAACTGTTTGGCACTTTTGATCTTTTTGACGCCATTATTATTTCAAGCAAGCCGCCTGTCCGTCGACTTTGTAAACCGGGAAGAACAAAAAAGCTCTATAGTTCCGCTCTTCTTCTTCTTTGTATGGTTGTTGCGGAAGGCAAAGAGATACAAAAACTCTTCTGCCATCTACTGCAAAGACTTGCGCACGGTCAATTTTGGTCATCTTAATTCTTTGATAAAATGTAGTTAGTACTGAATACTTTACAATCATATTATTTTACTACATATTAAAATTGTTACACTGCAAGTTATTATTAAAACCCGTATAGCAACTTACCTACATTACATTCCATATTTTTGATTTGGTTAAATATATTAAACTGTACTGTATTTAAAGAATTACTAGATAATTACTTATTAATTAATTACATTAATTAATTAACATTAATTTAATGATAAGCCATTATTTTTTCTGACTCAGCTACATTCACTACTTTGTTTTCCACCCCCTTTTACTCACTGATATGTATATTTTGGCACCCTTTGCATGGTGTTTTCACTTTTTTAAATCACCAAAACAGGTAACGTTGCATCCATTTTCTATTTTAATTCCAAAAGACCCTAACAAAGAAAACTATCGTCAATCAACTAGTTGTGAGATTTTCCACCAAGTAATTTCCTCTATTGATCCCAGACAACAAAGTTTATCTGCTGACCACTAGATGGGTGTAAGGGTCTTCAGTCACTCAATGTGAAACACAATTTTGGTAATAATCCTGTCAGACTAAACAAAGATTACAATTCAAGCTTAGCATAAACACGTTCCCTGATTATTGTTTTCTCCATTAAACGCATTATTGCATATTTTTTCTATAATAATGTCAAGAAGTGACGTGTGTCATTTCACAATGATGGATCACCAACATAGTGTAAGATAATATAAATTGTGCACTTAGTTTGTAACAGACTAAGCCCATGCCATAGAGGAGTACATGAAACCTTAGTTCAGTACATGAGAGCGTCATTATCCTGTATGTGACTATCTGCTCAAGGGTCACTTCTGAGAAGTTTAGTGGCCGCTTGTGTGCATTTGTCTTAGTGAACATAATGGATGCTGATCCCAACTGCCTTAGCTAGTCTGTTACAATGGGTTGGACAATAGGAAGTGACAGGGTGTGGTACTGAATGGCAAACACAAGCAACCCTGTCCTAATTTGCCTCTACAGACCAGGTAAACCACAGAGTGGACATCAGAAATTCATGAGATGAAAACTGACAGAAAAAAAACACTCATGGCAGAAAGTGAGCTAATTCTCACCTGACTGTGCATCAACTTTTTTTTTTTTTTTTTTTTTAGAAAAATAGACTGTGTAGCAGAATACTACAGTTAAATGTTATCAGGATTCAATAAATAAGATGCATCTGCAGAATAGTTCAGCCTCAGTTTCAATTAACTTTATCCTGACCTTTCTACTTTAATGAATTTTCGTGATAAAGGTTGGACATTTGGATTGGCGTGTCTGTATTTCATGCATTATGTGTGTGTGTGCGTGTGTGTTTGCAAGTTCATGTGAGGCAACCTCAATATATACATGTCTGTGTAAAAGCCAGGTCTAATCATAGCCCTTTCGCCCCTTTCAAGGTAATGAAGCCACAGAGCTGAGCTCTATGTATCTCCTTGCCTGCTGTCCGTCTTTCACCACCAGGCAATGCTCAGTGGTTTCTTTGAGATGGACGGCAAGTGCTGTTAGCAGAGTCAAAGTGAGGCATACAGACTCTTTGGGATTAAACCATGACAAATATAAACATTGCACTTTTAAAGTGGCTTACTTTATATTTTTTTCTGAAGTAAAATTTAAGATTCAACCTGTGGGGCTTAGGTGAAGAGTGAGAAGCGCACGTTGAAAGAGAGTTTTATAAAAAGTCATTGAATGAGAGTCCTTGTCCCTTTGTAGAGCCCACTTCAGTCGCTTTTCTCTGAGCTCCGAAACTCTGACGTGTCATGAAAGTTTTGCTCATGTCACCGTGACCTCACTGATACTCTGCTCTGAAGAAAAAGATAAAACGTAATTTGGTTCTGTTTTATATTTAAAAGCTTGTGTATATATATATATATATATATATATATTCAATATCGCTGCAACATATGTTAACATTATTCCACCAAATCCAGTCATGCACACAAATCAAATACAACTCAGCTGTGACCCCCATTCCTTTGTGGTAAGCTGTTAGTCATTATCCAGTCTGCTAGTCTGGTCCACATAGTCTACCAGGAATGCTTCAAACACTCGACCTCTTACAGTAAAGCCAACAAGCAGTTTTTGTTGCATTTAGATCGACCTCTGGCTTAGATTAAAATGTTCTGAATTTATTATATAGTCCAGTGTCGGGGCAGTACTTTTGTGTGCATCCACTTTTGTACTATATCTAGTTAACGATGTCATAGTGGCAGGGGTCAGAATTCTATGATTAGGACTAATATTTCCTTCGGGAAAATATCCATTTTGATCACTTCACATTGAGGAACAGATTAATGTCAGATGTTGACTGTTTACTCTACTCTCAATGACCCGGAGAACTCCTAAAAAAGGGAGAAGCAGCAGTGAGTCAAGAGCTTTGGTATTGTCGACAATCCTTTCTCTGTTGGCTGTGGAGTAAAAAATTCAGTGTTTACTATCTCTATACGTAATAATTAACATATTGAATAAATAGATATTTCCCAAAATGATTAGGCTGTCATTTTGGAAAGCAGTCCTGTGTAAATTATCATTCATTTGAAGACTGAAATGACCATTTTTCTTATCAATGTTGTTAAAGTCGATTGACAGATTATCAATTAGTATTTAAGAGGGATCTTGTTAATTGTATTCATGTTGCTGTTTACATGTAAAAAAAAAGCTTTTTGTAGTTATGAGGGTAAAAAATGCCAGTTTTGTTCAAACAGTAAAGATTGTTAAGGAAATATCTGCTTTATTTGCCAAGAGTTGAAGAAAACAGTATAGATCGTCATGCTAATTTCAGGTTACTGCTTATGTCTGCCCGTGTGCAAACGGCTTCCTTAATACTGTCGGTGTGTTTAAAATTCACAAAAGGATTCCTATCAACCACCACTGGTATACTTTTTCATGTCCTTCTTTGCCATCAAGACAGCTCACTTAAAATGAAAAGTGGGAAAATGCCATGTGTACACTTAGGTGGACCAAACTAGAACACAGAAAATAACAGAGAGGGAAAAAATACATAGAGAAAGTTGCATATAACCCTTATAAGCCTTATAATCTTAATGATAAGTCAGCACAAAAAAAAGAAGAAAATAGAAGGACCGACCCACCATCAAAGTAATTTAAAATCTTTTAATTTAGCGTGATTCGTAATGATAAAAATGTGGCCTTGAACAGAAATTCATGGCTTCTCTTTTAAGGCAATCGACAGAAGTGACAGAATTAAGCATGAAGGCTTGGCTGAAGTCGTCTACCTGATGCTCACGCTGCTCACTTCCTAATTGTTCAATTGCTTATCCTAACGGGATTTAACCTCAAGGTTTTTTCCCCGCTTTTTCTGGCATCTTACGGCTCAAGGCAGAGGGATTTTCCAAATGTCTTACGGGTGAAAGGCTGGAGGGAGAAACAAATACTCCAATAACATAACTTTAAACGTATTGTG
Organism: Menidia menidia; assembly: GCA_907169785.1. NCBI lineage: Eukaryota > Metazoa > Chordata > Actinopteri > Atheriniformes > Atherinopsidae > Menidia > Menidia menidia. The sequence goes on from CAJRST010000002.1 coordinate 2,148,884, forward strand.
ACGGTTGGGACGTTGTATGTTTCTAAATGAGGGATGAACAGCAGAAAAACTTCATTTTTGTGTTTTTTTTTCAGCTGTGACATGCATTTGACACACTACTAATGTTTAACTGTAACTTTTGTTTATATGACTGTTACGGTATGTGTATATGTGTAGCTCTGGGGTCAAATATCAACCCTCGGAAAACTGAACTGCATTTATGAAAGTGTGTGTGTGTCTGCGTGAGAACCATGTTCAGGGCAGTGTAGCGTGCAGTGCAGGAGTGAGCACAGGCAGCCCAGGCCAGCACAGCCCCAGTACCCTGGTAATCCCTAGGTTTTCAGGAGCCCTGGCCCGTACTTGATGAGCTTGAGCAAGAAAAAGGTTGTGCGCTCTCTCATGTGTTCTCTCACACTCTTTCATTCCCCCTCTTTTTCTCCCCCCTCCCCTCTGTCCCCTGGAGCCACTCTGCGAATGAATGGATTCCAAGTGTTTATTCAGCAACCTTGTCTGCTTCTCTCAGCCTCCGTTACAGCCTCAGGATTTCATCAACAAAAGGGGACCAGAACCTACCGAGCGACTGATGATAAGAGTGAATCTGGAGGACAAATGAGGAGAAGACGTTAGGAAACCATTGCTGTTACAGCTTAGCTCAGTTCTTTGTTTAAATATGTTTCATGTGTGTTTCATTTTATTTGGTTTTGTCTGAATAAAAAACAGAAAGAAAAAAAAACATAAAAATTGGCAATAAAATTTGCCGTGATCACATAAGTGGATGTGTGCTTTCAGTGGACAAAACATTAAAAATACTTTACAAAACTGCTGAAAATTACTCAAATGATACTTGGTATCTATGTATGTGGTGCTTACCAAATGTGAATATAACTGAAACTGCAGAACAGTAATGATTCTTAAGGAGATATTTGCTTCATTTGCCTACATAGAGCTGAAGGGAAACAGTGTAGAATGTGTAGGATCTACACGGTAGATTGTCAGATCTATTTAAGACTTTAGAAAAGAAAGGAAGTTGCAATCATTTGAAGTCTGCAGAGAATAAGTTTATTATTTTGAAAATAAAACGCCCTTCTGAAGTGAAGTAAGGGAAAAAGAGAGTTTAATTATTTATACATTAGCATACATTACAATAATGATTAATTATTCACATTAGTATTTATTTAGTATAATTTTTGATTAATCAAAATCAACCGTTCCTCTCTCTCTCTCTCTCTATATATATATATATATATATTTATTTTATTTTTATTTTTTTTAAATATATACATGTATATGAACATGTATGAATGCGTTCTAAAAACATACTTGTTAGTTTAAATAAAGACACTAAATTGCCTATACGGGATTGAATTGACTCAAGCCTTCCGCCATCTATCTAAATCTGCATTCAGGGAGAAAGATTTTTGGTCCCTCATGAAGCACAACATGAAATCCTTACATCCGCTCTGGAATGTTTCATTCTAGGTGGAAACACTAAATTTTAACCCCTATGAAACTGATGTCATTTAAAATTGACAAACCTGCCAATAGTCCAGTGGGTTCCAGAACATAGCATCCTAACGAATACTTTTCTTTTTCTGTAACAATGAAGACTGGATTTAGTATGTATTATTATGGCAGGGCGTCTTACTGACAGAGTTCAACTGCATGCACTGAAAACACAGGGTGTTCTGTTCAAACAAAATTACAACAGAGTAACCCCAAAGATGCTGAAGTGAAACCCTACATCAAATGAGGAGAATCTATAAGCACTGGGATCTAAACCCTTCAGATTTTTCTTTAAAAGAAGAGATTAAATAGCACATTAGTTGTGTTCCATCTTATGTTGATGGCATTAAAAAATGCAAACACTTTTCCAACAGCAACAAAATCATTAAACATCATATATATACATATATATGCATACAAAAATATGACAATTTACAATTTCTTATTTAGTTTTTCAGTTATTTTGGGCCTGATCAAGAACCTGATTAATCTTGTTTATCTAATAGGGAGCATAAACAGATATGATCATTAACGAACCTCTGAAGCTATTTTTTTTTTGTTGCCAGAAAATCGTACGCAGAAGTGTAAGAACATGCGGTACCGAGTCTGCTCCATTAGTTCAACTGAGTGGCGAGCAGCCACAGAGATGGGGCAGTGGGGTGTGGGATTAGCAAGAGGCCGCGGGCCCTGAGGCAGAGGGCCTCGTTTCCTGGCCTGAGCCCCTGTTTGTCCAGTTCTGAGGGCAGATCCTACTTGGATACATCCCCACTCCCACGCCTGTCTGAAGCTGTTAGCCACTGGCTGTGAGTAGCTAGCTGGGCTTAGTGGTGTCTGAGCCGCGGTTGGGTGGGGAGGGGGTCCAGTCATCTATGATGGATTGCCAGCTGCTGCTGCTTGGTTTGGCAGACAATGGGCCATGGGTGAACGGTGGAACAGGTATGAAGCAGACCAGTGGGAGGTGATGATCTATCTATCTATCTATCTATCTATCTATCTATCTATCTATCTATCTATCTATCTATCTATCTATCTATCTATCTATC
>CAJRST010000002.1:2155689-2166533 GCA_907169785.1 Menidia menidia
TCTGGGGTGGGGGGGGCTGATGGAAGAGCCTTGTATGCTAACCCTAACCCTTAAAATCCCATAATCGGATTTTAAAAATCCAGACTTGGTGAGATGATCAAAAAAAGAATTGTTAACCTTATTTTAATTGACAAAAAAAAAAAATTCAAATAGACTTTAAAAAAAAAATTCCACTGAAAATGTGATTGGACACAAATATCGCCTCTTGTGCAACTTTTTTCTGGAGATCTCTCTGGAAGCATCATCTCCATATCCATCATCGCAAAGCAGCTTTAATGGCAATGACAAGGTTTAAAAGTTAATGTCTAAACTTTTGCAATTGCCAGATTCTTATACTTAAGACTTAATTTTCTTCGGATGTAACTGTTTGTAAAACATTCCTATGAGCGGCAGTTCCAATGGGCAGTTACACAAAAATGGTCAGACAATGACCTAACATGCGCAAAACAAGAAAATTAATTTAATGTTGATGCCAAATTCTGAATTTCTGTCGGATTCCGGATTGATACCAACCTTTTAGATCAGGATACATCCATTTAAACCAGTTTCTGTGTTCTGTGTTTCAAACATAACTTCTAAAATGACACCGTCTGACTTTCCCCTGTCGCAGAATGACCCCCCCCCCCCCCCCCACACACACACACACACACACTTCTCTCTCAACGTTCAGTTTAAACAGCAGGAGGCGCTTCAACATAACACACAAACTCCAGAGGAGAGTCCCACCATGGATGACCACACTCAGAGAAAACCTTTGGACATGTGGGGAGCCTAAATTGTTCCAAATCTCAGATTAATTTGAAGAAATAAGCAGAACAAATAAACTAGAAATAAATCTATTCAACAAAATGTCACGTTTTTGTCTTTTCATATTTAGTCAGTCATTTCTTTGTATCATGGTCTGTGACAGAAATACACAACTAAACTAATACACGACTAAATTAAATGCAAATCTGTGAATAAAAATAAAAAATAAAACACGGATTAAGCAACACATGTCTCCAAGTCCAGTTTTTACGCATTAAAGCTCTTTCTATTTTTTCCGTTATCAATAGAATAAACAACAAATTATGTAAATTATAAATACAAAATGAAATTAGAGCCAAAATATGACCTAATGATTTTTAAAAAATCCCATCTGTTGTTTCTCCCCTTACTGGGATGGATGATTAGATCTAGATTGGGAAAAAAAAAGCGGAACGAAATGGACCAAACATGGACGTTTGCATTCACTGTTTTCCGCCTCCCTTTCAGTCCTGATGCGGACGGATGGGAGCAGGTTGCACACTCCCGCATGAAGCCTGACAAAAAAACAAAAAACAACCCAAAAAATAGGATCGGGTCTTTACTGGAGCGACGAATGAGCAAAATTCGCCAGAAGATTTCAAAGATTTGTCCCAGAGTTGGTTAAAAAACCTCTAAGGGACAATTATTCCATTATCCAAATTAGGCAGAAAATAGGGGTCATCATGTAAAGCTCTGCTTGGAGATGACGTGAAAATTAGCAAAGGAACACTTTTTATATAATCTTGGCAAATGATATCACGCAGTTCATTTGGAACTGAGAGAGTTTGCTATAACTGTCACTATCAGATCTAATTACTATTATTTGATCATTATTAAGAGTAATTTGAACGTCATCCTGATCACAGTATTCCATTATGAGAAAAAAGGAACTGGACTTCTAAGAGAACCAAGAAGACGTCTTGTCTATAGTTCCTAAAATAAATTTAACATTAATTAGGCCTTCACGGATAAAAAAAAATTTTGTGTTGTTTGCTTGTGCTTGAACGCTCTTAATAATCTGACGCTGAATAAGAAAGCAAAAAAAAAACAAAAAACAAAAAAAACATTTAGTCTGTATAAAAATCAACAATGGTCAGACCAAAACGCAATTTATTTATTCTTTCTTGACTTTTTCTGGCACTAACCCGCCAAGATATTAAGTATAATGAAGAAAAATAAGAAAATATAAGCGTCCAAGCAAATTTACTGGATAAATTACTACGATAGACTGGTGTCTTGGTGTTGTTTGGCTTGTTTTAACGAAAAAAAAGGGTAAAAAGGTTGCTCCCAATTAAGCCCTGTGAATGAAATCATTACTTTTTTTGCAGGGGAAATTCATTCAGTTCCTGGTAAGGGTGACTCGGAGACCACGTGACCAGCCTGGTCCTATAAATCCCTTTTGAGAGCAAAGGAGGATAGTGTGACCCTGTGGCTGGATACCCACTCAATCCCATGCGCAGAAGCTATATTTTTGGGGGAGCGATTTGGATATCCAAAAGTAACGTTTTTTTTAAAACAAACCGGCCGCGTAAAAGGGATGACCGACGTCTGAGGAGACCACGAGATCCTGTCGGTGCAAAAAAAAAAACACCGGCTTGATCTTTGACTGCCCGTTTATGGTAGACAATCAGAAGTTTTCTCTGTGAGAAACTTGGACGTCCGATCTCCTGCGTCACAGGTCAAAGAGTTTCTCGTCTTTTTTCTCTTTTTCTTTTTTAAATAGATCCCTACTCATGTGTTCGATCAGTTCCTGGAGATAAATCTGCCACAGAAAGTCTGGTGTGGTTTCACCGGGGGTGGTGGTGGTGGTGGTGGGGGGGGACAGGGAGGCAGCGCGCGCGCTCTGGTCCAAGGCGACAGAAAGCAGGAGCGCGAGAGAAAAGGGGGGCAAAGAGAAGCCGTGCCTTCCGAGGATGACTTTAGGGACGGACATGTCCGACAGCTCCGCGTTGTCCGAGGACGTGGACATCGACGTGGTCGGCGGCGATTTGTCCGACGGAAAGAACGGGAAAAAGTACATTCACCACGAGTTCAACTTGGACAATGACTCGGACGATAATTACGCGCACAGCGCGGCCGAGAGGGTCTCGTCCCCCGGGCTCAGCAGCTCGGAGTGCCCGTTGGACCAATTGGGGTCCGGCACGGAGGCCGGGAACGCGACCGGGGACAAACCCCGAAAGAGCGCACTGGTCAAACCGCCTTACTCCTACATCGCCCTGATCACCATGGCCATCCTCCAGAGCCCCAAAAAACGCCTGACGCTCAGCGAGATCTGCGAGTTCATCAGCAGCAGATTCCCCTACTACCGGGAGAAATTCCCCGCGTGGCAGAACTCCATCCGCCACAACCTGTCCCTGAACGACTGCTTCGTGAAGATCCCGAGGGAACCGGGCAACCCCGGGAAGGGCAACTACTGGACCCTGGACCCGGACTCCGCGGACATGTTCGACAACGGGAGCTTTTTGCGCAGGAGGAAGCGCTTCAAGAGGCACCAGAGCAACGAGATCCTCCGGGACGCCGGGGGGTTCCTCCCCGGGTTTGGATACGGCCCATACGGATACAACTACGGACTCCAGCTCCAGAGCTTCCACGCGGCGCACGGCCCGTACCACGCGCACCACGCGGGCGGCTCGTTCCCGTTCCCGAATTCCCCGTGCACCTTGCCGTCCTCGGCCTCCATTTTCCCCACACCGCATCACCTGCCCTCCCTATTAGGGGCCGACTTACGGAAGCCCTTTTACCCCCAACTGAGCCCGTCCCTGCCGTCCCTCAAAACGGACTCCAGCACCCCGAATCGACCCTCGTTCTCCATCGACAACATCATCGGGGGGGGCAACCCCCCCTCCTTCCCCTACGGCGCGCAGACGGGCGGTCAGTCCCAGATCCTGGCCATGCTGACCCCGGCCCTGGCCACCGCTTCCAGCCACTTGAACTTATCACAGGACGGGACGCAGGGTCAGATTTTCCCAGCCAAAATTCCGAACGTGAACGCTTGTCCTTTCTAAAAAAAAAAAAAACAGACTAAAACACAAAAGATGACAGAAAAAGGGGAGGAAAAAAAAACATAAACTGAGAAAATAATATTGTGACGTCGTCCTGTGTGAAGGTAGGGTGAACGTTCATGGTGATAGGAGACTGTTTGGCTCTCCGTTTTTTTGTTTTTTTTTAGCAGTGGATGAGGAGATATAATCTTATTTATGGGTTGTAAATATGTGTATTATAGTGACAGACAGAAGCAGAAGCAGAAGAGACTCACTCTTAAAAACAAATGCTCTGCTTCATTTGCAAGTGGTGAGAAACGATGGGAACTCTGATATTTTTAACATAGCCTAAGTTAAATTTGTCACCCGTGACCATGAGGATAACTTCTAAATATAATTGAGAATTTTTTTTTTATTCGTGTTGTGTTTACTTTGCGCACCGCGAGGAAGTGTCACCGTTTTTGTTGACATGTGGCTGAGGAGAGACGGCAAACTCAGGTTTTTATTTAGAAAGCACAAGGAGACGAGGGGAGGGGTTTTGAGATTTAGAAAAGAAGAAAAAAAAACGACTAACCATCTTCCACTTTCATTCCACCACAACCTCCCAAATAAGGTGAATTTTTCCCAATATCTGTCTGTTGACACGTAGGTTGTGTGATTTTTGGTATTACATGGCGTAATACCCCCCCACCCCCCCTCAATCATATGATTATTCGTTTTCTCCTATTGACAATTAAATCTGTAAAACATAGCCTACAATATGTCATGTGTTGCCAATAGATAAACACCTTAATGTTCATGAATATTTTTGTTGTCATGACGAGAATAATAAATGTTTGTGGATTTGAAAAAAAAACAGAGAGAAAAATCGTTACTTTTTGTTGTTGCGTTTAGAAAATTCCCAATGAGTCAGAGCAGAGCAGGGGCTGGGTTTTAAACACTAGTTAAAAACGAAATTTTAAGGAATATTTGCGGTACGGGTGTGTGATTTTACACTTTCCTTTACTCAAATCCTAACTAATCTACTAAATACAGGCTATTCATATCTGGAGCTGACCAATTAAACTAGATCAGCCGCTTTAATTCTCTAAATTAAGACTCCTTTAAACGCACAAAAATCCCCATTTAAATGTCCCCAACACAACTCGATGTGTACAACACTGATAAATATCACGCAACAGTGAGCAAGTATTCCTCTTGTGTGGCTTCTGCTAGTTTGTAAAGAACCATTTGCTATACAGGCCCCAAATGAATGGGGACGTTAGTGCGCCTCGGCGGTCTGTAATTGAAAGTGAACAAGGATATACCCGCGGTCTTTGGGGGCTTTCTTTGCTAATTTGTAGCAGCATTTTTCACCGAGCTCCTAATCCGGCATAATGCGGCTTTTTGGGGCGTTTGTTGATGTTGTCAGCCCGGACCCCTGGCCTAAAGGAGTGAATGTTTGCACAGCGAGCGGTCCCCCCTTGCGAGAGCAACCGCACACATTCGGATCCTGAAAAGCAATCTTCTCAAAAGGCCCTCGGTTTACTCCGCTTTCATGTCGTCCCGTGTTGTCTCGGAACAGGCCACGCATAAAGAAAGCAGTGGGACCCGCCCGGCTCCAGAAAAACAGCCCCATTGGTCTTTTTCAGAGTTGTCAGAACACATGTTTCCCCCACAGAAGGCCCCTTTATTTACAAGATCTGTGTGCAAATGGTTAAATTAGTTTGTGGGTGTTTTGACAGATGATTATTAAGGATGAAGGGTGGTAGTGGGGAGGTTGAGGGAGGGACGGTGGGTGGGGAGTGGGGGGTGGTAGCGGCTGACTCCTCTGTTTTTTCCCTCAGCACAACTCACCGAAAGTCTTTTGAAACGAACACCAACACATGCCTACTTTCTTTTATCCACCAGGCCTTTATTTTCTTTCTCCTCGCCTCTTGTTTGTTAGTACAAATGAGATTTTCTTTTGGAAATAACACAGATTAGCGTCTCACCCGCTGTATCCACGCTTGTTAATGGATATTCTCCACGTATAATTCACAGAGTAAATGATGCAGAAAAACATTAGCAGGTTTTTTTGAAGTATTCTTTTTTCTTTTTCTGGCGGGCCGTCTTAACAGGGTGTCATTACGCACCGCATCAGACCATTAAAATCCACATCAAGCCTTTGCAGGAATGGTTAAAACATTTAAGGAACTGCAGGAAATAAACCAAGCCAGTAAAAAATCACGAGGCACACACATGCAGCACACGGAGGAGTCTGAAAGTTGACGATTTGAGAATGAAATCCCCTTCCAGCGTGCGGGTTTTGTGCGCAAATGAGCACAAGCTCTGACGGTGGTGGGTGCTCACCTCAATGTTTCAGCCTGTTGAGCAGAGCTGAGACTTGACGTAAATCTGCTTTAAATCTAAAAAAAATATATTAAAGGCAATCAACTGCGCGCTTATAAACTGACAAGTCTAATAGACATCTCATTTTCTGCGCGTCTCGGAACCGGAACGTGCGCTTGTGTAGACACCACAAAGACATCAGTCATCTTTCCACACGTTTTTCTCAAACGAAATCAGGCACGAGTGTTATGTGAAGTGACAGCCAAATGACATAACAGTCGCCATAAAGTCGTTTATAAATTTCAGCGTAATTCTAATCTTTTTCAAAACGCTTCCATATGCTCCGTTTGGAAGTTTAATCTGCGTTTTTCCTTACAGGCTTCAGGCGCCAGTATTGGTTTAGATTTATAATATTTTTTACTTTAGCTCTTTTAGTAATTCCGGAAAAAGCGTATATATTTTTTATTTATTATTATTATTATTATTATTATTATTATTATTATTATTATTATTATTATTATTATTATTATTATTATTATTATTATGATAGTAGTTGTTGTTGTAGTATTTATACCCAGCTCAGTACACCCTCAAAAATGCATGAATGACAGCAAAGGATTAAAATAAATCGTCTAGCTTCAACATTTCACTGCCTTGTCAATAAGAGCTGATCGATGCACCTCTCACTGTTGTACCTTAAAGGACACAAGGACACGGCGCGTGATGTCGGCACCACTGAGCTCGTGTGTGACGCGTTGTTGTGTCCTTGCATGCGTGTGTGTGCATGTGAGGTGAGGAAGGGGCTGGGCTGGGGATGTGATTCTTTAGATTTGAAACTGGGCTATCTAAATGGTCCAAAAAGTAAATTGTGTGTCATGTTATAATATAATATAATATAATATAATATAATATAATATAATATAATATAAAGCTTAATGAATCAACTCAGCCACCTAAGAAAATATCAAAATTCAGATTTAAAAATGACCGGCTTTGAATCATGCAGTTATGTTTTGTGTTTTGAGTTGTTTATATTAAAAACGTTTCTTTTCAGCGTTCCAGCAAAACCTCCCAAACCACCACACAAAACCCCCAAAATACGGCCACACTTCAGGTCTCTCTTTATGAAATTAGAGCAAACCAGAACATCCTCCCTATAACCGAGCGTCCAGCGGCCCTCCGCGGCCTGCAGGACGGAGGACGTGCGTGTGCTCCGCCACCATAAATCAACGCAGCCTCCCCCACGCTCCACCCTGCCCCGCATGAGCCTCCGTGTTTTTGCACCAGACAGAGGAATCCTGGGCTTAATGAATTTAGCGTGCGTAAATAAAGCGAGAGACAGTTCACTCCCCCATCATCCCTGAACAGACAATATTAACTTTGGAAGATCTTCTCCCCGCTCATTCTGTGACACGCTGAACGAACACCTGCTACGGATAATAAAGACTGGGCAGGGACACACTATATCGGGGGTATCAAGGAGGTATCGGGAGCATGGCTGGAAAATGAAGGCAGGCAAAAAAAATAAGAAAAAAAGAAAAATCTTCTGATTTTCCACTAAGTCAAGTCAGCTGTTCTTCAAAAGTTTGAATTTGGACGACGTATGAATTCGTAAACTGGCGCGGATTTGGAAAACGTCAGATATGCCAAAAGCTCATTTAACTTTTTAACGTTTGGAATGGAGCTGCTGGCCACTCAAAGGATTCGGATATTTACGCCAAAGGCGAAGAAATATGATCCAAAGAAAAAAAAAACATTTGATGTAACACAAAGTAGTCATATATTAAACAATATAATAATATAAAATACGCTGACAAACACACACACTCACACACATAGACACACAATGTAAGTTATTATGCATGAAATAGGTTACGTCTCAAAATGAACGTAACATATGAATAAACCTCTGTCATTATCTTTTTCTTTTGTGTGAATGACAATTATTTGAATGATTAGGATATACAAAAACAAATCATTTTTACCAGTTTGGTGTTGATCTATATAAATGTATCTATATTTTATATTCAAATGAGCATTTAACTCTTCCAAAATCCAGTAAAAGTGGATCAGAACCACAACCACAACCGGAGCCGTGACGCGTTGGCTTGATCCGCCACTGAAGAGGACAACTGAGCCATTCTAACCAGAACCCACTGCTTTTTCTTGTCACTTCCTCCCGGAGAGGTCGCCAAACTTTCAATAGGCCACTTCCAAGTCATCCCCTCGGTTTGCCAAAGGAGAGGCGGCTCTCTGCTCCTCTGCTCTGACAGAGAGGCGCAGCTGCTCCCGGCTGCCCTCCTGCACCATCATCTGGGTCATACTGGGGCTCTAGCTTCTTCCCTTTGACCTTTGATGCCAGCAGCAAACATCCTCTTTTTTTTTAGTGGTTTATGATTAATCAAACCATATAATCGGGCAAATAAAAGACCATTTGAATAGATTCTATCATGCGTCTTTTTCTTTTATCCACTATGAAAAATTGAATTTTCTCAGAAGATGTGCCGATTAAAATGGTAATTGCTGATCACATGAAGATAATTAGTCCTCCCTTGGCATTCAAAGTTTGCATTTAGACACATTTTCTCTCCAGGAGTCAGTTAGAGGGGATGGCCAAATGTTCCGTATACGCAATCATATTGAGAGCGCACGCCTGATTCTATCTGCTCATTCAGCAGTAGGCAGGAGGATCCTCCTGATAATGATTATACTTCAAAGCCCAGTTGTAAATCAATAAAGCTAAACAGAAGTCGGCTCCGGCGTGGAAAAGAAACACCAAGGATATTGAAGCCCGGACGGTGCCCTCCAAAAGGTGAAAATGAAACTTTGTTTAAGCAGACATGTAATCTTGTTTAGCATGGAAAAGTGGGTTTGGGGGGTAGACGGGAGGAGGGAGGTTTTGGGGGGGGTAAGTTGAAGTTTACTATTCACAGTGAAACGCGATCATGAAGAGGTCGTGGGGCCAAACTTTTTAAGACTAATGTTTATTTAGAGAAGTGAGCGCTGTCTATGGAACTCCCCGTTCTCCCAGAATTCTGCACTAATGCCTTTACCAGGCCGGACTGGACCACCAGGAGCAGCTCTGTGAGCGGCAGTCAACCTCTCCTGGCCTTTTCCAACAGTGTACATCCACCTCAGGAATCTGGGCAAGTAAACGCGCTCCCACTGCTCCAACATTTTATGGGCTAAATGCTGCAAGTGAATCGAAGGACGATCACAACGTCTCCCAACCTTGCAAAGACCTGTGCAGTTTTGCATATTGCATGCATATAGGACGCTAAAATACATTTTCTGAGCACGAAAACAAAAAAAAGATGGATCAAATCTGCAGGTAACTATTAACAGGTTTGATGGCGAGGTGTAAAAACAGGCATGCTTTGCAGCGCATTGACATTCGTCCTCAGAGAGCCACAGCGTGTTTCCTTACAGTTTGTAAAATTGAATTAGATACGGTGGGGGGAAAACTGACCTCTAGCTAGACCATTTTTTTCTCTCTGTTTCTTCAGCTGGAGCTGCCATTAGAGTTCATGTCCGTGTCGCCCCGGTTCTATTTTTTGCCACCTCTCTTCTGACCTCACCTTCAACCCCCCCCCCACACACACACACTAACACCTAAATCACCTTCCCTTCAGACAACGCACCATCTAATCTGATATAATGTGGCACAAGACTCTGGGGATGGGAATATGGGGTATGGGTATGGGCTGTGCGCAATGGTCAAAAAACGGCATCTACGGAGGAAACAACACGTGGACTGAGGATCACATTGTGTGAAGTCACAATCTTGTGGGTTTCTTTGCGTTTTTCTCTGCATGCTCTGTGGGATAAACTGGAGTTGAGTTTCAGTTCAATTTGGGCTCATACACAGCAAGTTGGTGAGACATTGAAAAGCGCTCCAAAAGAACCCAGTAGCTTTCCTTTATATCACCCGTCATGACGCAATCCAGCAGTTCCACTCCATTTGAACTGCATCAACTTCTTTAAAAATTGATTTTCAACATGCTTTGAAGGTGTGAGCATCGTGGTTGACCTGCCATCTTTCTCCTTCTCTCCTGTTTCTTTGTGTGATTCCAGCTGGAGCGCATAATATTGATATTAAGACTGTCCCAACATCTGTTGCAGGTGTCATAATATCTCTTCTCTCTCAATATATGATAGCAAAAACGAACTTTTGGTAAAATATCACAAAGTTGACAATGTTGGATATTGGATACAAATCAAAACGGGCTGAAATTATTATTATCTTTAGATAGATTAATTCTTTCAAAGAAAAATCATGAGTTGTTCATACCACTCTTAAACCACAGTGTGCTTTGTCAAAACTCAAAATTGTTATGCAAATACATCCACCTATTCTCTGTCTACACCGCTTATTCCAGGGTTGCAGAGAGGCTGAAGCCTTTTTCTCACTTTTTCTGCACTAAGGTCACTAGTCCATCACAGGGCCGAACAGAAACAAGCAACCACACAAACTCACACCCCAGTAAATCTAAAATGCCCGGTTTTTGGACATTGGGAGACAATAAATACGAAGATTTTAAGAAAAGATGCTTGCTCTTTGTGAGATATTGACTGTGCCCGCAGTAAAGGGCACACACAGGGTTTAAAAAATTTATTAGAGACCCAAAAAGCAACAGCATTATGCGACTAGCCTGTCTAATGGAGACTCAAAGTTATTAGGATATACATCAAACTATCTAAATAATACTAAATAATATACATCTATCTATCTATCTATCTATCTATCTATCTATCTATCTATCTATC
>CAJRST010000002.1:2167012-2191977 GCA_907169785.1 Menidia menidia
AATGCAACCGAGACATTGAGTCTCATTATGTGCCTTGTCTCAATGAAGGCCGGGAAGCTGAGATTCAATTAGAGCCGATGTATCATAAATGGGGTGTGTTGTTACATCTTTTGAGTGCATCTGCGCGCGAGAGTGTGCGCCTGCAGATTGCAAGAGAGTTCACAGAGAGCCCGGATTCAAAGGAGAGGCGAATGAAAAGGCCAAAAGATGATAAGGGCACTGTGAGGCCCCCCTCGCCGAGGAGAAATATCACGCATAAAGAAGGGAAAGCAGAGCAGAGAAACAACGGCCTGCACAGTGAGAGGCTGAGGCAGGGTTAGAGTAGCTTGAGATTGCACCCTAAGTAGAGGTAAAGGGGCATCTGATCAAACGTATGTGTGTGTGTGTACGTATGAGTGTGTATATGTGTGTGTGGGGTTGGGGTAGGGGTGGGTTAATGATGTTCATGACAAGCAGTCATTTCATGGGGCTAGAGGCTCGGCTAGATGATGGATTGGAAGCTGAAGGGGCGAGCAGATGGGTAAGTAGAGAAAGTGAGGTTAAGTGGCAGTTAGATGTTGCAAATCTAAGTAGATCAAGAATCGGCGAGTGAGAATGATAGAGAGGCTGAGAAAAAGCAGAGTTAGGCCGACCAGCAGGCAGAAATGACTGTAGATTTTCAAGAAATGCCACCAACACATAATCACATTCTGAATATTGAAATTGTGACCGATTTGAAATTTCATGTTATTTGACTGTAGAGTTTGAGCCATACTCTTTTGCGTCTCCTTCCTCCTATAATGTGTTCACACACTGAGAAAAATGGCCTTCTTGGTCATTCCTCCATTTAGTTATTACTCTACCGAGAATATTTTGCACAATAAAAACCCGGGAAAACATATGGCTGTTTGTACAGCTATGCTTTATCTGGTATTTTGCAGACAGGAATCAGTGTTTTTTTCAAAACACTTTTTTACAGCTGAGTATTAAAAAATGTCATTATAGGAACATTTTTCTGCATTAAATTGAGCTAAAACAGTAGGAGATAGTAAAAGAGCTCAATGAGCTGCTGTGCGTGACTAATTGAACTGAGTCATAATCTAAACAAGAAATTTGCCAATTAAATAGAAAAAAGGTCCAATATGGCAAATGTCATTTGTTGTTGCCAGCAAACTGTGTCTAGAACTTGGAGCGAGTACAAACATAACTTTGGAGATGTAAAAGTTAAACATACAGACATCAAAGTGTCAGGACAGATGTTCTGAGTGATATGCATGGAAATAGAACACTCGAGCCTAAAGAGAAAAAAGAAAGAAAATACACAGAAACAGGTTTTCCAGGATTTACATCCAGTAAATGTAAACCATTACTGGCAACTCAGAGAGAAACAAGTCTACAGTACCCTGAAGAGAAGCAGTCATGAAACTAATAGTCCGTGATAAATCACAAATCTGCATTGGACAGGTAGAAAATTTGATCTAAAATGTTGTGGGTTGCACTTTCTATAGACTAATACGGAGATTTAATTACATTTTTGAAAAATAACTAAACAAAAAAGGGTATTTTTCCCCTCTATGGTCGGCAACGTGCTGTGTCTGTTAGCACCGTCCCTCCCACAGCTAGATGGTCCTCGGTTTGAATCCCTGGACCTCACTTTGTGGAATTTCTTGATCTCCCTGTGTCTGCTTCCCTCCGGGTAGTTCCCCATACCGCCCAAAAACATGCATTTTGGGTTAAATTAACGCTCTAAATTGTGCCTAGGAGTGAATGTGTGTTATTTCTTGTCTATGTGCTGCCCTGTGATGGACTCCCGGGATAAGTGGGTAGTGGTTCTGCCTTTTAAAATGTGGCTGCAAAGGTGAATGGAGGCAGACAAGACTTGTGGAGTAAGACTGTCAATGCACCGTCACAGACCATTGAGGCAGCATCAGATTGATGGGCAGCAGTAACAGGAAAACTGCAAGCTATTTGGAACCAGGATCAGGAAGAAATATTGAAAAATGGAAGGTAAGGAGAAGGAGAACTCAAGTTGCAGTTGTGGAAAAAATGAATATATGAAAATGAAGACATGACAGTTCCATAATGTGGTCAAAAAAGGTAAGTAGTGACAATAAAAAAGGGCAAAAATCAGTGTGTTTAAACAAGAATCCGAGGAAATTCAATGGATATGAGCACAAATTCTTAACTGAGGAAATAATATTGTTCTTGGGCTCATAAGCTCAGATTTTCCTTCATTTTCTTGCCATATTTGACAACAGGAAATTCCAGAGAAAGTCTTTTTCATTTGCCAAATTACTAATTTTAACTCCTTTTTTGGTGGAAAGATGTTTGTATTCCATCTTATTTGAAATAGAAAAACACCCATTGCAGCTTAGAGCAAAAACGATTATCGGCAGGAAGTGGACAGAAAAAAAGTGCTTTGTGGACTATTTGACATGGGGGCAACCACTTGAAAATCAAAGAACCTTGTTAGGAGTTCCACAGAGCAGTCTATCATCCCCGGGTTGCTCCTGGGCATTGTAAATTCCTACTGTCTTCCCACCAAAAAGAAGCCTTTTTGACACCACCCACCTGCTACTTAAAGGAGGTTAAGACAAACAGGATTTACTGATAAAATTAGGTTTTAACCCCTCTTCCAACAAAATCTTTCTAATTAATTCATCTCTCCATTTATACTTATCCTTCCACCCTCTCTCTATTGTTTCTTTCCCGCTCCCCAGGGCGTCTGAGAGACGTAATGGCTGATGTACAAAGGGTAATGGTCCTACTCTTCCTGCTGGCGCTCTTGTCCTCCACGTCTCTTCTGGTTTGCTCAGTGGCTCTCCTCTAATTCAATTCTACTTGCTTTTCTTGGCCTGGTCATCTGCTGTCTTCAGTCAAACAATACTTTGCTTTGCACTCCTTCTGGGACTGTCGTGGCGTATAGGGAAGCTGCGATGGCAGGGGCCAAAAAATAAGGACAAGGAACTTCGGGGAAAAACACAGATTTATTATGAAAGATAACAAAAAGGGGCTGAGTCAGATACAAGAACCCCAAATAAAACATGAAAACTTGGGGAAACTAAGAAGGCGTCAAGAGGCATGGAACGTGGGACAAAGGAGATTAAGGAATATTCATATTTTCAAGACAAAGTCTGAATGAAGTAGCAAACTTTATACAGAGGAGAAAGAGATTAGTGGGTACAGATCAAATGGGACAGGGGAAGAGAATAGAGATTTTAAACAGAAGCCCAGGAAGGAACTGAGGAAAGAGATGTTCATAGAGAAGAAGTGGAAGAACACAGGAAGCGAAGAAAGACACCAAAATAAAACACAGGAAGCAAAGGCACAGCGAAACAGACCATGATCGAGAAAAAGACAAGCGGAAAACTGGAAATTCAAGGAAAGCTCTGAACTAAGAAATAAAAACTACAAGTCAAAACTCCCAACTCCAATATTAGAAAAAACCCAAAGAGAACTCAAACTGGTTACTATGCAAGTAACATTCAAAAACTGAAACCAAAAACCAAAGTCCAAAAAACCTAAGCAAAGCCCCAGCTCGGGACAAGGACTTTCCAAATATAAATCCTTCATTGGTTGTAATTTAAAACCTCAACTTTGTTATTTGTCCTTGCTGCTTTTTTGAACTTCTCCACACTTTGACTCCCAGTTGCTTCGAGTTTAGCTACAGATATGCAACTCCTGGATCCCCCCCCCCCCCCCCCCTCTTTCTCTTTTTCGACTGGGCTGTCAGTCTCCCTCAGAAAGAAAAGCTCAGTCAGCCAGTGCGGGGTCATGCCTGGGTGAAGGATATCACTTCACACCTATCTTCTTCCTCATACACTGTTTCCATATTCCCACTGCTTGCCTTCTACTCTCATTTAAGTCTTTACCATCTTCTTTTCTACTTTTGTCCTTTTCCACCCCTTCAAATAACTTAATGGATTGGCTAAATGCTTCCACAAGCACATTCAATCTAAATCCCTCTGCCTTTAAAATGTGATTTAACAGTAACTGTTTTGTAATTAGAATGAATATTTGTATTGTTTTTTTAACTCCCATATGCCGCATTCTGCATGTAAGACACATATTAGAATATTTGAGTTCAAGTGTTTCCTTTTAAAGACATATGCTTGTGAAATATGTTAAAAAACTGTGCGGACAGACTTAGAAAGACACAAGTATCCCAACAAAGAAAGAAGCACGGTGAGAAAAAGACACACAAGACGGAAGATGGTGAAGCAAAGAGGGAAAAAAGATGGACAGGGAAGTGTGTGTTCTTATGGG
The DNA here is from genome assembly GCA_907169785.1 of Menidia menidia. Lineage (NCBI taxonomy): Eukaryota > Metazoa > Chordata > Actinopteri > Atheriniformes > Atherinopsidae > Menidia > Menidia menidia. Next base: position 2,171,258 of record CAJRST010000002.1, read on the forward strand.
GGGCAACTTAAGGGATCGTCTTCCCCCCCATTGGCCCCTCCCTGGCCCCAGCCAGAAGCCTCCAGGGGTCCCCGTGTTCCTGAGGAAAAACATCACTGCCCCCATCACCCCTGAACCCTGTGCTGGGCTGTTTACTTTGGCCTGGCTGCCTGACAGCTTTACTGATGTTACATACAGGCACACAGGGACCCTGAGTCAGAGAAGGGAGCAGGAGCACGAGGAGAAGGGAGGCGGAGGAGTAGGAGAGATGAGGAATAGGGAAATGAAGAGGATGGATGTGGAGTGATGAGGACAGTGGGTGCCGGGAGGGGGAGAAAAAGCATGGGCAATGCATGAGGTGAACGCTAGAGAATGGAGGGGGGGAAGAGGAGGTGGAGGAGCAGGAGTGTTAGCTTACTCTGATCTTAATCACCACCATCAGATCCATTTGGGGAGATCTCCAGAGGAGAGAGCTGTTCAGAGGGCAGCCGAGTGCACGCTGAGTACACAGCCGAGAAGAAATATAGTTGGCAAAAAGGTCCGCACTAAAAACACAGGCATCAATTTTCATCAGCCCCTCTAAGTCGATCACTGTGTATATAAAGCAATATTTTGTTTTGATGGTGATTGCTCCGAGAAGTATGCGGGATTTAAAAAGCGAATGGAGGCTCAATATTTTGACAGGAGGTAACACTATTCATTATATAGCGGGCTTCAGAAACATATAGGCACTTTTCCATAACGTCCACTGGTGGAGAATGGGGTTCCTGGCCCTCACTGTGCAAATGTTGACAAAAGTATAATATATCTGCTTGAAATTGATCAACACGATTAATTTGAAACAAAGCTCGGCCTCTTGTTGCTGAACAGGGACAAATACGACCCTTTCGAGGGGAATGCCGAGAAGATAGAAATCTGAATTTGGGAGAAACCTAAAAGACCCATCCCAGATGACCAGTACTTTTTCCCCTGACTGAGCGCAACAAAACAAGGAAACTTTTGATGTTGGAATAGAAATGAATTCGGGATCACTCTCTGACAAAACTTTCCCTCACGTCTGGCGGTTTGTCTATTTGTCCATTACGGATACCCGGGTGCTGGTCTGCCCTGGAACATGGGGGTCCTGCAATAAGGTGGGAGGTCTGTGTTTTGCAGCTTGGAGCTCTGAGTCTTGTTTGTCCGTCACGAGCAGCTGGACAAGCTGAAATAATACAAACAGGCCTTTGAACAGGCTGCCGCTCGGACATAGGTTAGATCCCACACATTTCGCTCCCTCGCAAACCTGCAACCATGAGCGGACATAACACAGACTGAGAAACCGGTGCCAGAAACATGTGTTCTCGTGATCATGAGCTCAGGTCGATGTGCAGGGGCGATGGGTACATTGATTCAAATCCACTGCTTAGTCCTCATCCCAGCTAACGAGACTCCCACTGGTTTCTGGGATGTGATTGATAAATAGGAGGTGGCCATCGGTCTGCCTGACAGCTTGTTTGTCTGTTTCCTCAGCGTGTTTGTTTGTTAGTTTGTTTGTGTAGACAGACGGGTGGCTTTCTTGTTGTGTGTTTAGGGATGATCACTTGGCATAGTAAATCATCAGGGAGGGACGCGCGCACCTGCAATTTCGGCCAATTTGGACAGCTTTTCTCCAGTCTTTCTCAAGCACATTTAGCCCTAAACAAAACCCATTCAGCCCAGCTGTGACATCACCTTCAAACTCTGGGAGCAGCAGGTCCCGAGAGAGAAAGGGAGAGTGAGAAAAGGGGACATAGTTGAGGTCCATTCCTCTCCACTGCATTGACGAATGACTTCCTCTGTCATTATGCAATGGAGTCCAGAGGTTTGCCAAGTAAGCCAGTGGTCTGTAACACTCTCAACAGGATTTGAGCAGACAGGGAATTGCCCTGTAGTTTACTACTCAGGGATCTACATCTCCACTAGTGGGTGGGAACTTCAAAATGTGGAAATTTTGGGTGTCCAGAACATCCGTATTATACACTTTATGTAAGTTTTAGGATATAACGACATGATTTGAGGTAAAAAAATAGATAAAAATTAACACAAAATCGCTTTGACGTGATCATATCTTAGAAAGAATGAAGTCAGATCCTAGATAAGAGTTTGAGCGTCTTGAGTGGCATGCACAGACTTTGTGGCTCATAGGCCTGTTAACTGTAATCGATAACCTTTGTCATGATTTTCGAAGTGGAGCAGAAGATGCAGTTTCCCCAAATGTAAATTTTCTTTAATACAGTTTCCAGTTCCTCTGTCAGTTGATCAGAAATAGATTCATGTGAATTAGATGTCTATAAAAGACTCTTTCTTAATAATGCCTGGGGTCATTGATATTACATTCTAAATTAAACTTTTATTCAACTCACACATCGACTGATTTCATGACCTGTGAAAGGGATTGTAAACTGTAAAAAACTGAATGTAAAGTGGGCTTTTTCACAAACAGATTTTATGGTTCAATAGAGATATGTCAAATTTGAAAAAAATATTTATATTGAAATCGCGTTTTTGGAGCAAGGCTGATCTCAATCAATGCTAAATAGTTTGTCTCATACCTCCTTGTCTGTATTTAACTCCTTTGTTTGGCTCTTGTGTGAGGAACTTAGAAGCAAATGGAGTCTAGTGGAGGAACTGAGTATGTGGAAAAGGTTGAAAGCACATTATAGCACAAAGACACCACTGGTGAAAGTTCCAAAGATTTCCTCTTAGCTTCTGAGAGTGAGAGTTTTTCTTTGTTCTGTTTGTTGTAAGTGCAATATTTGATGTCACATAATGCAAAACATTCTATTGTAGAGACTAAAACATATTATTGAAATGTAATTAACTTCTTTAACAGTTAATATATCATACCTAAATGACAGATTCTGCTATGCTAATGTCAATAAAAATGGTGACAGACTTCAGGAGGAAGAAGATGCTTCCTCTACTGATACTTCCTCTACTCTAACAGCCTCTCCTGATCAGGGGGAGGAAGTATGAGGTGGTAGGTATATCTAAAAAACAGTAGACAGTTTTGCTCCTCATACATAAAGCTCTGAATGACCAAGCTACATCATATCTTCAAGAGCTCATAGTTGGATATTTCCCCAAAGAGCTCTCAGTTGCTAGTTCCAAAAGCTACCACGTCCCTCGTTCATGGAACCAACTACCAATATTTGTATGGGAACCTCATGCCCCTCTCTACCTTTAAGATTAAGCTCAAAAGTTTGTTTTGTGATGAAGCCTATAGTTAGGGAAGGCTCAGGTGACCCTGAAACATTCCATAGTATATGTAGACCTAACCTCTTGTGGGAGATGAAATTATGCACCTTTCCTCACTCCATTTCTGCCCCTTTTCTTCATGTACAGGATAGATTGTTGTTGTAATGAGCTTGGGATTTTCCTTCTGGTTTTCCTGAGCTACTGTTGTGGTATTTGGTGTGTATCTTTCCTATTTTGTCAAACCCCAGCTGAAGATGAAGATGGATGCCCTTTATTAGTCCAATTCTGCCAGAGGTTTCTTCCGGTTAAAAGGAAGTTTTTCTTTTCACAGTTGCCTTGTGAAATCAGGATAAGGAACTGGATTGAATAGACAATTTGGTGCAATCTGCTGCTTTACTTAGCCAGAAACCTTCTTAATTGGCTCTGTATGTATTTGATTAATTTAGAACTTAATGAACCTGAATTCTGTTTAGGGTATTGTACAATTGTTTCTAATCTACATGAATTGGACTGTATTTCAATGTGTCTACATGGAATATTTATTGTGAACTGGTGCTACATAAATACAATTTTATTTAATTGAATTGAAAATGGTATATGAGTTAAGCTAATCATTTTGTTTTATGTTGTTACTGTAAAGATCATAATTAATGTGGTTCAAACTTGATGGACTTAATGTCTGAATTTGTCCTGTGATTTCTCCTGTGATAATTCTTCTAAGCTTAGCATCCAACACGTTTTCCTCTTTGATCCTGCTTTTGATCTAGATCTAGTCATCAATTAATTCCACAAAGGCACATTTAGCTGTTTTTACTTGAGTTATTACAACTGTTGCACTGGGTGTATTTAAAACTATACAAAGATGAGAATATGGTCACAGTATAGATATTAGTTATTTTTCTCTGACAAAAGAAAGGAGCATGTGAGCAGAGAGTTCGGGGGACATTGTTCTAATTTTTGGCATTTGAATATTTTTTGTAGATTAAAATAAAAATGTAGAAATGTGACAGTAAATTACTTAGACAAAGTAAGGTCAGTGCTGCTAATATACTTTGCATTCAAGTTAATACTGAAAATATAAACAGAAAAATAGATATAAAGAGTCCACAAGAAGAAAAAAGTAAAGAATAACCACAACAATGTTGTTGTTTACCGTTTGTATTCTCCCATCAGGGGTCGCCATGATGTCTCAATCTTGACTTGCGTGGTAAATTTAGAAAGCAATTGTTATGCAGAGCGTGCTTTCTGATGTGGCCCTCCCATTTATCCAGGCTCGAGACCAGCACAAACAGGACCCAGAACACCATGCCCTATTTGAGGCTGCATTGGAGGCAAAATGGGGTTCAATGCCAAAGACATCCCGACATGTACTCAGGATCCACCATTTGCGGGAAATCGTTGTTTCATATGAGACTATAAAAATGTGGAAAAAGTAAAAAATAATGTCTGTCCGTTAACACTATGTAGCAAATTTAAATCATTTTTCCCAACTTGATTTTCTGTCCTGTCCTCTACTTGTAACAACATTGCTACTGCGAAAGCAGTAGAGACCAAAACGTATCAAGAATGTGAGAACCATAACTCTTAAAAACAGAATATTTTATCAGTCATTCCATCCATTGTCCTCCTCTTGTCTGAGGTGTGGCCATGGAGTTAATATGTTCAGGAGAGAATCCTAGACCTCCCTCTCCCCAGCAACAATCCGCACCTCCTCTTTCCGAGATATTCCCAGGCTAGAGCTGATCAAAATGAGTCCATCTAGTGCTGTTCTTACCCTAGGGTCTCCTCTCATCTTGATGTGCCTAGAAAGCTTCTGAAGAGAGATGATGAAAAAGGGATACTAAAAAGATGCCCGAACCAATTCAACTGGGTCCTTTCAATGTGGAGCATCAGTTCTGCTCCAACACTGCAAACTGGCTACCTGAAAGATTTCCATTTCAGGCACTTTTAGACACGATCTCATTGTTTTGGACGCAATCCAGATCTCGTGATCAGATGTGAGGACTGGAACAAAGATACCTATACTAGACTAGATACTCCACTTGGGCCAGGGACTCATTCCCAACACAGAGAGATCATCCATCCATCCATTATCATTACCGCCTATTCCCTAATGGGGTCGGAGGGGAACTGGAGCCTATGCCAGTGGTCAATGGGCAAGAGGTAGGGTACACCCTGGACGTTCCGCCAGTCCATCGCAGGGCCACACAGAGACACACAAGGACAAACAACCAAGCACACTCACACTCACTCCTAAGGGCAATTTGGAATGTCCAATCAACCCAACATGCAGGTTGTTGGACTGTGGGAGGGAGCCGGAGAACCCAGAAAGAACCGACACAGACATAGGGAGAACATGCAAACTCCACACAGAAAGGTCCTGAGTCCCCTGGGACTCGAACCCAGAACCCTCTTGCTGTGAGGCGATGGTGCTAACCACCAGTTACCACAGCGAGATCATTTCACCGTTTTCCAGTACAGAGCCTGAAGAGCCTCAGATTTGGAGAAGCTGATCCCCATCCTGGCACTTCACAGTCAGCTGCAAACCACTCCGGTACAGAACAACATCATCAGCAAAAAGCAGAGATGTGATCCTGAAGTTCTCAAAGCAGACACCCTCCACGATCATAAATTGCAGCAATGATGGAGTCCAAACGTGAACAGGAAACAGGCTTGACTTGTGACCAAGAATGCGGACACAGCTCTTGCTTTGGTTAAAAAGAGATCACATAGCTTGTAAAGGCGATTCTAGTACCCCGCACTCGCCATCACCCTCCACAAATCCATCAGAGAACATTGTCTTAGGCCTTTTTGAGATCTCCAAACATGGACCTGGTAATCTGAGCTGCTGGTGAGAACATACATATAAACAACAGTCAGAACCTTCCCTGATGCCCCTGACAACACAGCTCTCAGAACAATCGAAAGGAAATGTTTGTAGATATTTCTATTTATCTTATGCTTTTTGTTTGTCTGTTTCTGTTTATACTTTTTTCATTTTTTATGTTGAATTTATCTTGAAGTGGAGAGATATATCTGTTGGTCCATGCATGGCAAGACCATCTATGGATGTGGATGTTGAGGAAGAGTATTCAATCTGTTTATGGCACGTTCAGTGTTTTTGCTTTTACATGGCATGCTGGGATTTGTTTTCTTTGTTTGGTTTTAAACTCCTCAACTACAGTATTCATTATAATGAAGGGGGCAGTGTTTGTGATGGGAAGGTAAAGGTCACAACCATGTTTGGAATGTACACACAAGACTGGTCACTCAGTCTGGATGAGTTATAGAGACCCTGTGGAGTCAGCTTAACAACTGGTGGAGAAGAGAGGTCGTCATTCTACAAGTGAACAAATTTTTCCATACTGAGTCAAGCCTTTTCCACCAACTGTATGAAAAAAATCAAAACAACATCATCAATTAGTTCTGTGAACTCTAAATTTCTGGATTTATCCCCATGTTCAATGTATTTGTACCTTAGGCTGAAATGTGGATTAGATCCTGTGTGACATAACGTTTTCATTTTGTTTTCAATCCTTTTTGTGGTTTAATTTAGTGGTGGTAGCATCCACCACCAGTGGAGGCTGAAGGTTAATATTTTTATAGTGCTTAAATGTGTAAGTTCAGTCATTTGTGCAGACTTCTAGTCTTTGTCTAAGTGTTTATGGAAGTCTCAGCTGCTGAAATGTGTCTCTAACCACAAAACAAGTGCAAGCAGCCGCACTGTTACAATCTAGTATATTTGAGGCCAGATTTACTAAATTGTGCAAATTAGCATGTGGCTAATTGAGTAACAAGATGTCTTTATTACAATGGTGAGCATAGTATGCTACTAGGATTGAAACTATATCCTAATTCCTAAACAAGAAAAACCTGAACAAGAAAACCTGCTGATAAATAGGATGACTTGTTTCTTGCACAAACATATCATGTATGTGAAGTTAAAATATTCAAGGTACACTATTTGTTTTTTTTGGGGGGATTAAAATGCAGTAATTATCATAACCATGACATAGCACAGTTTTGATAACCTACATTCTGAAGCAATAAGTTTACACCAAAAGTTTATACTTTTGTGCTGACAAATACTGTAAAAATAATGTGGTAAATGAATCTTGTAAATAAAATTACGTTATTTTGAAATGAAAAAAATAAGTTAAAAAAAGGGGCAGATATTAGAAACAAGGAAATGAATCAAATCCTGGTTTGGGTAAGAGTTAATGGAAATATAAATGGTGCAGAAGATGGAGACAGGACACTGGATTTGAATTATTTACATTTTTTCAATGTTTCTCTTACACTTTGTCCATTTAAACCATACTCTACAAAATTGAGACAACAGACTTTGCAACAAATCCTCTACATCCTACTTCTACTGAACAAATCCACCTTTCCATCCTCTCTGCTCTGCTTCTCCCCCATAAATCTGTATACTGTACCTAAGCGTTTTCTTTTCATGTGCTTATTCTGCTAAATCCTCCCAGGAAACACTCAACTCTCAGTCTACTCCTTGGCCCAAACACTATATCAGGTCTTAGAAATGTAGAGCCTTATTCCTGTAAATAAATGAATAAATATATAAATAAAAGGTCAAATTTAACTTCATTTTCTTGAAAAAATACTTTATTCATTATGTAGTTTTCATAGTATTTTACATTTGACATGCCAATTTAAACTGAATACCAAGTTAGGTCATGATATTCACATCATAAGATTGATTATTCTGTTGCGACCTTCCAGATTCCTTTTGATTGGATGTCATCACAGACCACATGCCTAAGTTAAAACTATTCGAATATCAATGAGGAGCACATCATTGGCCTGTCTATATTTATTTGGACTTGGATTTACTATAAATATGGCCAAAACTAGATGAACTCATGATGGATTAATGGGGTATAAGACTTGTCAGTAACTTTATGATAACAAATCAAGAGAGCAGTTGTGATTTTTTCCCAAACTTGAGTTCCAAAATAAAATCCCATCACTGACAGCTCAATAAGCAGCCATGCGTAAGATTAAAGTAAGCTTTAAATTGTCTCATTCAAGGTTTTTCAAAATGTTTCTATTTTTGAAAAAGGTTTCTAAGATGGTTTGACTGCTTTTCAAATTAATTTTTTTCTGATGGTAATTTATGAACTTTGTTAACATTTATAAATATGCCACCTGAAAGCAGCTAATGCCTTGAATCAAACCCCTAATCCAGATGTGTTGACGAGGAGACGCTCCAGATGTCAGGCAGGAGCAAAACTGCCTGACATCACCAGGCTGAACCTTCAATCATGCAAGTTTTTAACTGACATGATTTAAGGTTCAGACATAAATTCTTCTGGACATGTTAGACATGCTTATCTTCTACTATTTCAGTTTGGCAACAGGTTTCTTTCCCCTTGATTTACACTATAAGAATAAAAAATATATAATTCTGATTAAACTTAGAACTATTTTTAACTTAATAAATCTCCTGTATTAATTTTATACAGAGGACTCTGCATCCATCTTGTATAGTCTAAAGTATAAATTGCCTTTTCATTTAAAAAAACAATTATCATTAGTGCCCTTCACAGGTCAAAGACATAAATGTGTCGAATGCTTCCTCAAAATGTTTTGGGCTTAGAATTTTTTGCTTACAGCAGTTGTGCCAACACAAGTTTTTGGGACTGTTCAGGTTTTGCTGAATCTTCTAGGCTGTCTTGTCCTGCCTCCTCCACCTTCTATGTTTTCATTCCCTCCTACGCGAACGAGGGTCTTCATCCCCACCCCTCTTTTACTGACTGGCATCAGGGGAGTGACTCCGACACGCTATCCAGCCTCCCAGAGGCGTCCTGGGACCAACTACCCAAAACTGGTCAAATGACTTTCCCACCCGATGACCTCACAGTCATGCTGGTCATCCCTGCTCACTGATTTATAGGATCAGGAGGTTCTTCACCAGATACTTTTCCAGTATTAGAGACTGGTCCATTTTTTCCAGTAGAAGTTCTCATTGTTGCCATACTCTTTAGATATTTCCTTGATGTGTTCACATCGCCATATAGCTGCGTCACGTGCAACACAGTTTACGTCTTGCGCTCGAAAACCGGCCTTTTGTTGGCCCCTACAAGTGCTGCTGACCACCCCTGCTGTTTGCGCAGTGTTCGTCAAGTTTACGGTTACCCTGTCCAACTATTTTGCCTGAACGCCTGTTTTTCCTATCAGCACATGGGAGATCCACCTCAGGAAACAGCAGATCACGAGTGGGACGTGATAATAAATAGGTACATGTATAAATAACAACAAAAGGTGAAATGATGAATGACAACGAAAAAAGATATATAAAAAAAAACAAGTGAGCATGAGAACCAGATCAGAATGAGTCATGAGAGATTGGAAAATGATGCTGAAGAAGGAGGAACAGGGTAAGTGAAGACGTGAAGATGAAAAAAGCGAGAGGGCACGCAAACCCATTAAAAGAGACTGAAATGCAAAATTCGATAGATTTCTTTTCGCCCAGATCAAGTTGGCAGGTTGTAAGGTCGGAGGCGGTGGTGGTGAACGGGCTTAGGAGGAGCTATCAGGAGCAACACATCTGCGAAAGCCATTAAGGATTGTATTTGTATGCTGCGCGACACCATGTTTTCTCTGCCAGGGCTGGCTTTGGTCCGCGCGGCAAAACCGGGGTCAGGTTTCGTCAGCTTGTGGTGGGGGGCCGTCTCCAGTTGACGCGTGATGATTTAGTCAGGTGTGAGCGTGCACTTTCCAATTTGGAGGGAAATAAATTAGAAGTGATTTTTTATGAGGCCTCTGTCCCAGGCCTGTCTCAAGGCTCTCTCTACCTCCTGCCGTGCACTGTCAGCCCAACTGATGTGTTTATAAAGAGGGCTGCTGTGGCCCATAAACACACATCCACACGCATACCGATGCACACAGGCACACGAAAAGGCATCCAGCCTGGAGCAAAAGCAAGTATGACATACACGAATGGCACACACATGCGGAACATACATGAGAATCTAACATTTGTAGCTGTGTGTACAGCGCCATGACAAGCTGCACCAAATGTTCTACACATTGCTATTATGAACATTTAATATTCACCAAACTGAGTCAAATTTGAAAAGTAAAAATAATCTAACATATATAAGTGCATTGTACTAACATTGTTACAAATAATTTATTGGGCTAAACAGTTTTCCATAATCTGTAGCTGCTTCAATATTCAATGTTCATTTGTGTGTTCCAGGTAAATTACAGAGCAAAGCAGATCTTGGTGCCTGAGGTGAGAGAGTTGCCTGAATTTAATTGGAAACTAGAAGTGGGTAGCCAAAAACCCACCTGGCCTTTAACCTATGTTTGGTTCCCTGGCGTTGGGTTTGGGATTGTGTCTGCCTTTACTAAAAAAGAGCACGACATGGATGTTCGGTAAAACCATTTTCTGTTTCTTGGAGACTGTACAGCCGCCTGATTTGAATATCTCTTGGCCAGATAAGCTGTGAAAGAGTGTTTCGTCGTTTTAATTGCTATCCAAAGGTTAAATTAACAGCCCAGCCCACATGTTGCAGGGCCATTTAATTAAGAGGTCACAAGAAATTACAAAATAAACTCATTTGAAGAGATTTGAATTTTATCTGAAATTGGTACTTTAAAAAAACTAACATTGTATTATTGATGTAATTTCAGATTAGGACTGAGAATTTTTTTTTTTTAAATATCTCGTATACATGAAAAAAACTATTTAGTGCTTGCCAGACTATTGTGATAACTGTAATTAGAAAATAAATTTAAAAAGGGCTGTTTAGCTTTTCAAGTGACACAATGTCAATGAAATATGATGTCAATACAAATACATTTGTTACAGACGTTTACTGCTCTAAAAAAACTTTACTTACAGTGCTTAGGGATCTGGACAAAGTGGAATTAGAAAATAGCTTCAATGTAAGGACTGTTTTAAAACCAATAAGGTTTAATTTTGTCCATCAAAAAGATAGCTGTAAAGGCTTTAAAGATGGAAGCATTTCAGTATGCCGTTTAGATTTTAGTTTGGTTTTAGATCATCAGATCCTTTCTTTTAATGTAAGGTTCAAGACACACACCTTAGTTTGGTAGGTCATATACTGTAGAAGAATTAATTTGAGCCACATCTTTTAATGAAATTAACCCAAACTCGGATGAAGGTATATAAATTAAAATAGTTTCAGATATTCAAACTTGACCCTCTATTTTAGCTCAATGACAAATTTTTCAAAATTTTATAGGTCTAGTTAATATGAGGGAACGTTGCAGTGCCTTAAAGGTTTTATTAAAAGATATTGATCTTTAAAAACAAGTTTTAATGAAAAAACTTGGTTAGCTTTCATAGCTTTACGAGGTTGGGCTGTTATTAAGAGCAAAGCCTTTGTTAATGGATACAAGTTATTTGGTTTGTTTAAACAAAACCTCTTTTAGTACCTTGGACATTTACAATGGGACTTTGAACAGGATGTCAGAACAGAACAGAGTATTGAGTCTGAATTTGCCTAACCCACTCCCACACACAACAGATGAGTGAAGACGCTTGGGACCTTTTTACAGTGAAGGTCAAAGTCTTTCTTTTACAAGTTGTTACAACACGGAATGGGAGAAGTGAAGGAGAGAGGGAGGTGGGAAGGGGATGAACTAGGTAGGGACGGAGGGAAAGGAAGTGGAGGGTGTAGTTTTTCTCAGCCATGGCGCTTCTGAGTGAGGTGAGAGGTCGGGCCCAGGGGGCTCTGGCTGGGTGGTCAGCATGATCGCTGAACTATGTGCATGTGTGTTTGTATGTGCTAATGCGTGTGGGTGCACGCAAGTGTGCAAAATGTTTACCGATAAAGAAAAACCATCTCATGTTTTGTATAAGATTTTTTTCACTTTAAGAATACATTTATCCTCCCTAAGAGTACCACTCTTATTGTTGTGTCGTTGTTATTCCCCAAAGGGCTTACACATGCACATTCTTTGAGGTTTTGCCCTTAACCGCCTGCATTATAAGGTGGAGACTAAAGTAACTGCTCTAATTGAATATCTGCACAAGTCCTGAAACAACAGGTTGTGTACTGTTACCACTATGTGTTAAATACTCTGTGTATGTTAACTTAGGCAAACAGCAAGCCAAATTTGTTTTCACAAGCCAGAATCTGAGTGCCTTGCTCCTTTATCATGTTTTCTGAGACAGCTGACATTTCAACATTGTGGCAAGAAATGGTCGAGTGAATCTGAAATACATAACACAAAATAGTTATAAAATACTTTGTTAATGATCACCAGTTTGATGTTAGCAAATAAACTGAACTAAAGTCATAGTTATATTGATCAATTGAAATACTAATTACATCATTAAAGTGCCTGAACAGCACCATTGATATGCTTTTAACTAGTAAGCAGGATGCATGGGCTAGGTCTATTTCCTGGGAATAGACATTCATAGAAAAGTGATCTCTAACACAGATTATAAAAAGCTATTAAAGTAATTGCTTTTGTGGGTTTGGGTGAGAAATAAGAGCAATTTGGACATGAGTAGAGGGCCGACTGACAACATGTTCTCAGCAGACTGAGTTATCCGGAATACTTTGCAACTGCAAACCATACAGTGTTTATAGGCTTTGATGCGGGGAGGGCTGTAGCAGCTAGATTGGCAGGATTTTGCTCTGATACATCATTCAACTGCACAGGAGAAGTAGTCTGACGTATGTGGTGAACACAATAATACATTTACAAATAAAAGCATTTTGAAAAGCGTCATTGCAAATGTATTCCAGGACCACTCAGCTATCAAAGTTGAATTTGTGTTTGGTTTGAGATCCAATTAAGTGAGGACGAGGTCAAACACAAGAACAGTTCCGCATAGCTCAAGGTAAGTGGGTTCTGGACGCAGTAACAGTTTTGCATTTCCATGTACAAATCCAACCTCAAAATGTCCTTATTCAATGACAGTTCTTCAGTCTGTTACTGCTGAAATGGCTCAGCTTGATGAATCTGAAAAGATACACAGTTGTGTGTAAGTGGAGCTCAGAAGGGAAGCCTGCATGTAACAGTGGGGGACTTTAAGACTTCGATCTTGAAGGAACATTTTCCATGATTTCCATGTTTTTTATTTTGTCCACAGGCAGAGTAGTATCCCAACTCGTTGGCAAGTTCACATAGCAGTTTACCTTTTTAATTGTCACTGGTGTAGTTAATCCAAATGGTAAAAAAATGCTGTTAATCACTGATTAAACCGCAGCAGGTGTAGGGTTTGTGGTTAACATCTGCCTTGAATGGACAGGTCTTGGTGTTAAAGTACCAGCATAGGCCAAGGTCCAATGCCATTTTTGAAGCTTGACACTGGACTCATGTCCAATTGAACAGGCCTACTGGATGAAGTGCGAAGTGAAATCAACCTGTCCTCTACGTAGAAGTATCTCTTGACAAAGTGCCTCAAAACTTTGGCTTTCCTTTCAGAATAGGAGATGGGCTATAGGTACCAGCATTCATTACTGTTGCTGATGAGGGGTGCATTTCGGTATGCTTGTTCTTAAACAAGCTTTACATAAATTCGGAGAAATGTTGTTTCATTTAAAACATTTTTTGGTAGGTTTCTTCTGAGAGAACTGAGTTTAGACACTGGTCCCTATTATTTGGGAGTGGCAAGAAGGAGGAGACCCGAATGGCAAATGCGCAACCAAATTCTTGCTTTCATATTGATGGTCTTCAGAAACTTTCAGAAAGGTCTCACCCTTGAGAGACATGGCACATTTATTATCGTTCTCTGTACGTACAAAGGCATTGTGCCCAAGCTAATCTTCAGCTGCAGCAGGCTTTAAGACATATTCAGAGAGGCAAGGCTTTTGCTCCCCATTGGAGCACAGTTTCACTTTGATGTCGATGCTGTTATAGCAAAGAGTGAGGGGAGACGGATATCTGTCGGGATGCGTTCGAATTTTGCACACGTTGATGGTTTTCTTATGAGCACTGAGATAAACTCTGCCCACGATTACACACCCTAAGTCCAACCGCTGTGCACAGCGGGTGCTGTGGGATCCGTTGACCTCTTGCTGCACTTTGTAAACTTGAATAATGTCCCTGCCCAGCAGGATTGCTATCTGGGCGCCAGTGTCGAGTTTGGGAATGTGAGGAGCAAGATGTCTCAAGTGGACATGCACCGGAGTAATTTTACAAGTTGGTATTTCTTCTCTGTTAAACATGATCTCGTAACATTCAGTGAGAGGAGGAAGGGCCAGGCATAAGCCTCCATTGACTGGCTCAATTCGGAATCCCACCGGTTTTCTGCCAAGAATTTCCGTTTAACCGGCAAACATTCTCATATCGTAATAGGTTTCCTTCTATTCCAAACATCTCAAAGTATTCCAGGCAAGCTACCGAGCAATAACTTTGATCGTCAAGGATTGGACTTTGGGGAATACTTTGACTAGGTATGCTTTAAAACAAGAATGTGGAGGACTGCCTTCACTACAGTTCCGATAATACCCCTTGAGTCTGGGCTGGACAGAGCTATCCCCCCATATACTAGTTAAGTCAGAAACCTACCTTTCTCTCCACTGACTGTTTTCTGCATCATCATTCACCTTAACTGTTTTTTTGCGTGGCAGGAAGCAGAATAGTGGAGTTTGTCAACTATCAATGACGTGCAGGTCGGATGAATTCCGCCTGGTAGTATAGACATGGGTCATGTTTGAAAAGATTGGATAAGTATTCGATTTAGGACCACATACCCAAGTGAACTGTGTTGCATTTGAAAAAACAAAGTGTGTTGTTCAGACTGGCTTGGAACGATCAGATACAGGTCACATTAGGACAAAAAAAATCAGACTTGCGTCACTTCAGTTTGAACCTAGCCTTAATACCAGCCTCAAATTGTAAGGAAGAGACAAAGCTTTGTCTGGCTTTGTTTAGACCAGAATTTTCTTCTTGGGTTATTATCTTGGGACAGATAACGTGGGTCTTTTCAGCAGGGCTTACTGGAAACTCAAACATGGTCAACAGTGCTTTCCAAATAGGATATTGAGGGTAAAGCTAACTGTAGGATATCAATGAAATGCAACATATTACATGATATCTTTCAAAGAGGATTAGCTACACCATTAGGGTGTTGTTAGAGAACTAATGAGGACGTAAAATACCTTTGCTGTTAGGCAATTAGCGATTGATCGGGCAACCACTTACATAAATTATTGGGTAAACTATCTGCTGAGTGGAAAAGAAACAAATCCAATTATTTGTCTGGATTTGTTTACCTATTACCTGTGTGCAAAATTAACAATACACTGGTTGATGGCTGATTTGTTAAAATAATATTTGTCCTGTAGGAAAGAAAATGAGTAATTTGGATGCTTAAACGTTGTAACCACAGTTTCACCCATTCACACATATTCAAGAACGTAAGAAAATGTTTATGGTTTCAAGTAGTTTAAAAAAAAAAAGAATGCCATCTTAGGCTCAGGTTTTTTATCCCGATTTTCACATGCATGTCTCAGAATCCCAACACCTTCATTTGTGTACACAAAACTAAAAAATATTCTACTGAAAAACAATCAGCTCTCAGAAATGCAGACCAAATGGCAGACGTCAATTTAATCAAAGAATAAAGGAACTGGCTTTCCCATATGGGGATACGATGCCAATGACAGAAATTACAAAAACAGTGTTTCTGCTATTAAGAACTTTTGCTGTGGTTTGACATTATCATGCAAACAGAAGACTGCTACTAATCATTTTAATTTAGATCTTGGCAAGAATCACAATAAAAGTAATTTCCCCAAATATTAACTCAGCAATGCAAACAAGCCATGTTTGCAACACATGGGCTGGTTAATATAATTGTGGTTTATATTGTATATTTAGTCGATAATGATCTTTTCTGAGGTTTTGGCTTTGGTGATGTATGCTGCTACAGTGTGACAGCTTGTAATTCAGCCACTTTGAATAAAAGCTAGCTGTCATCAGACATGGCTAAAGCTAAAGACTAGCAGCCAAAAAGCTAATTCCCTCTCTCTTTGCTACTACACCGCTATCCACCTCCCACACCAATATTAAAAAAGCAAATGCGTTCCAGTTCCTGAAGTATAACATCCAGTAATATGTATTTCATGTTATTCACACTCTCTTGGCCTTTATATCCCTATTTGATCTTGAGATTTTTTTGTTTCATGAGTGGCTATTTCTGTCCAATTGCCACATAAAAAGGCCTGCGCAAATTCAACATCAGAAGTCAGAAGCTAAAGATTGTACATTCATTGGGCTTTGATCAAGAGGGTTCATGTGTAACATACTTTCTTTAGAAGGAGAGAAACCAAGATCTGGCAGGAGTAAAGGGATGGATCAACAAGATCAAGAAAATGCGGGGCAAGAACACTCCCCGGGCCTGGGCCATGACAGAATTGCCTGTTGCTTTTCACCAAGTGCTGGTGTCATGTTCGCAAGATCTGTGTGGTAGGAGAAATGTGTACGAGAGTGGTTTTGGCTCGAGCAGTGATGGTAGCCTCTGTTCTGAGCCGGGAGCCCGGCTCTGCCCCGCTTCATTGATGTTGTGAGAGTGTTGACAATGCCGACGCTAAAAAGCCTCACCTAGCCTTGAAACCAAACACAACAGTCTCCAACTTATTTTTCTGTCTCGTTCTTTGTTATCGCCTCTTGTTTGGCTTGGGATTATCATTTCTGCTCTTGGAAAATGTTGGCAAGTTGGATAAAAAAAACAACAACACTTAAATGAAGTGTTAATATGGAGGAAAAGGATAGCACCAGTTATCTTCTCAGGAGCTTCGTATTTCTGTCCACACTCAGAGGCAAAGGAGACAGGTGGCCAGTAGAATTAGCAAATAATCGTCTGTTTAAATAAATTGCTCTAAAGAAGTCAATGCATCCCAGCCAGCTGCAGTGGGCGCTGTTCTGTCAACAACACTTACCTCAGTCATTTGTATTTGACACCTACTCACCCATATAGCTGTGCGTCCTGACACCTAATAACGGTGATGGTGATCATGGAGAAAGAAATGCTGGCAAGGATGATGTTCAGTGGTACTGTAAACACTGATAAGGGACTACTAGGCTTGGCACCTATTGCTGCAGTAGCTACAGATTGCCGTCATAACAACATCTACATCTGATAAGGTGTGAACCATAACACTTCATATCACGGTTAGTTGTATATGTGTTTTCCTGTCTGTGTTTTAAAGTCCACTTGAAAAAAAAAAAAAGCAACACAAAGAGAGAAACTGGTGCAACTTTTAAAGTGGTTCAAATAACAAAAAGAAAATGTAAAACATTAGGAGTGAATATATGAACAGAAGAAATAACAGATTGAGAAAAAAGCAGTTGACAGACATTTAGTGCTTTTAAGAGCTGCAACATAAGTTAATGTGTAGTCAAAAAGACCTTAAGCTTCTAGTTACTCATAAGCAAATAGCACAAAGCCAATTTACTCTCCCTACTATAGGTCTTGATTTATTTGTTGCACTGAGTTTCCACCCCAAAATAATAACTTTATACTCTCAGTTTACAGCTACCTTAGATGGACAATAAAAAAAGTATTCTTCACTTATCTTAACATCTATATCTAACTTGATTATACTCTTCTTCTTTAGTATGCAAAAGGGAAAAGAACATATGACCTTATTGTGCAACAATCATCTAAAGTGAATACCCATAATTCTTTAAAAAATCTGTACAATAACAACTCAATTTTCCTATTTGCATTTCAAAATAATTTAAAGATAATAATAATTTATGCCCTAAATTCTGAGCAGATCTCCTTGCAAAGTGATTTAATTTGATTTAACTATTAATTAACCAAATCTGATCTTTGATATAGAGAAAAGTATGTAAATCCATTTTAAAGGTAAATCCTGATCACCTCCCTGAGGCATTTGTGCCGCCTTCACAAATCCCCCAGACTTCCAAATAAATTGTTAGTTAAGTGAATGCCTCAATCTCGTGAACAGTAACAACTCCCCAAAATGCCCTGAAGGAGAAAGCTACTTTGGTGTCTAAAACACAACCATTCTGCACCAAAGCACTTTTCATTTTAGCCGTTTATTTATTTTATATAATTGTTTACACATATTATGACCACTATTAAATTATACTTATTATTATTGTGTCTTAAATATTAAAAAGAAGATCTTTTTAGCTTAATTTCACAATGGCACTGAACATTGAAAACTATCTCCCAACCTTTTGGTCTTGAACATCACACAACCTCAATAATGGATACATGGACAAATGAACCTTTTACTCATTTCCTTTAAAGACAAGGCTGTTTACAGAATAACAATATAAAACACACCTTGTTCTGTATAATGTACAAATAATTTACCCCTATTCCAAAGACCAGAAAATGAACTTGGAGGTAAGGAAAAATAGCCTGATATGTCAAAGTTTGATCAAGTTGTTGTTTTACAGAATTTTCTCTTTCAGGACTTTACTCGAATCTTAGTTTGATACCTTCTGCAAAGCATGTTTTGAATTTGATCTGTAAATGTTAAGGTTTCTGAAGATGTTTTCCCCTATTTCTCTATGAGATTATCAAGTGATGCAAACAATATTTGGTTTTAAACCTGTTTTCCCTCTCATAGACTAAAACAAAAGTAAAAAAGTTTTAGAAAATGGAGATTTGTGAAACCTATTTCCTTTCATGCTGATGTATGATTTCCTCACCTTTCTTTCCATCTCCCACATCTGTGACTTTTCAGGAAACAAAGAAAACAGAAAGCTCTCAACCTCCACCCAAGATTTTTGTGATTACTTTCAGACACAAGTATTTACAGGACAAGAAAAACAACTTATGTCAGAGTTAGAGTTGTAAAGGAGAGAATGGATTTTTCTTTTTACTATCCTGACCAAAATAAAACACAAGGACTTTTTGGTCCACAGTGCAGTTGGAAAGACAAATATTATTTTACAAGCCAGAGAAGTCTAAGGACAGACTGTGTAAAACTCTTTAATGACTGAATGGCTGAAGAATTAAGTCTCGTAATAGGGGCTGTGAAGTCTTGACCTGGATGAGGAAGGAGAAGAGAAAGATCTTTTTTTCGAGCAGAATGATAGTGTAACATTTCCTCACACACACAAAGGCACTAAAAAACTGACCATATAATACACACATCTTTTACACTTATGAGAAACTGCCACAGTAATTCTTTTTGTTGGAATACAATAGTTAGGTTTGATAAATACCTCCTAACAAAACCCCTCTAGTTCCCTTAGACACAACAAGCAGTTATTTAGGTTGATTTTGGCTTTTGAATCTTTCAGCCTCGCTGTTAAAATATTTTCATTTTGCTGGTCAATGATCAGTTTTAAAAAAAGGGTCAGTGTCTGACCACTGGATAAACTGTACCTCCTTCCTGACTTTTCTAATCATTTCATGGTTTATCTTGTTCTTCTGCCATTTAAAAGCTTGAATAGATGTCATATTTTACTTTACATTTATAATTTTTAAAGCTTACCATCATTATTAACATGTTTCCAACTTGATAGGAGGAGTGTGACATTACGCTACTGTGTTGCACCATGAGGTTTTGCCACCGTAAAAGTAAAGGTTTAGACTTTGTTCACAAGTTAGGTATTGCGTCAACTAATAATGCTGAAAACAACATTGCATACTCTACAGCAAAGATAGTTTAAGATAGTTTTTATATTTTGTTCATATGATTACCACTATTTCTCCAGGGATGTCTGAGGTAGAGAGCTGAGTCTGAAATATGAAATATGAAATATGCAAATGTCGTCTCTTTCCTGATTTTTCTCTTTCTTTTACACACAAAAACACCCAGACTTGTACAACTGCACCTACACCACAAGTTCCACAGGTGCTAATGGCAGATGCTCAAATTCTTACAAATAGCGGAATAAACGGTCCCCTTTTTCTACTCAGATTTTTGGCCAACTTAGCTCAGTTTAAAATGCACTGAATTAGAAAACACCCACGCAAACAAACACACACACAAAAAAAACAAAACAGATATCAACACATATGGGCCTGACATTTCTATGAAAGACTGAACCGCCTGTCCCCGCCGCACTTTGCTTTCACGTGCCCCCCTCTCGAGTGTTTGTGTCATTCCGTGTGTGCACATGCGTGTTTGTAAGTGTCCCTCTCCTTTTCCAGCTGCAGCTCTCATGCTGAGGCCTCCTCCTGGTAGCTATTATGGGTGTGTGTATGTATGCACGGCTGGGTGGTCCGGTCTCATCTCCCTCCTTCAAATAGTTTTATACTGTTCTACCCTGGCGGTGCCCGAGGGCAGTGGAGGGTAGGGAGGTGGTGTTGTAGGAGGAGGGCGATACGCGGCGAGTGAGAGCAGCCCTGTTGAGAAGAGCAGACGACAGGCCTAATAAAGCTTCACAGGGACTGGCCCATTGCTCTCAGCACTTCCTCTCCGCTGCCCTCTCTGCTCCCCTCCTGCCCCTTTGGTCTGCCACTACCCCCCACATCACATGTGGTTCGGTCCTAATGGGACCCAGCTGGGCTCCCACCTTTTCTCTCTGATGGACCCCAGCTCTGGCCGTCCTGTTTCGCTCCCCTTTCAATGTTCAGC